>RJWK010063555.1:0-12532 GCA_004363435.1 Platanista minor | reverse complement strand
CCTGTTGTGACTTTTTTCACCTTTTGGCCTCCTTACCGATGCATTTTATCTCCATGTTTCAGAGGAGATGAAGGCAAGGAGACCTTGGGATAGTGGTTGCAAAAATGCCCTCAAGTCTTTTCTTTCCTATATCTGTGCCCCTTGCAATGTGCCTTTGTGCTTCCTCCACAAGAGAAACCATCCTTGCTCCCCTCGAATCGTGAATGGCTTTGTGACTTCCTTAGATGGCATGCTAGTTCGAGAACAGGCCTTAAGAACTTGTCTGGGCTTCTGCTCTCTCTCTCTCAGAACCCCTCTACTGCCGTGAGAGTAAGCCCAGGGGAGCCTGCTGGAAGATGGGGGATGAGGAAGAGGGAGGGCGAAGCTGTCCCAGCAGAGTGATCTTAGACCAGCCTAGCTCCTAGCCAACTCAGCCGCTGACCGCCGATGTCTGAGCAAACCTAACTGATATCAGCCAGGCCAGGTCCAGAAAACAGAACTCCCCAGCCTCCATGTAGACAGGTGATACAAATGGAATGGAATGTTTTAAGTCACTGAGTTTGGAGGTGTTTGTTTTGCAGCAATAGCTAACTGGTACAGAGAAGAATTTCCTTTCTGGGCCTAATCTGTTCCCAGTCACCTCCTTTTTCATCTCTGGAGAAGCCTGGCTTGCTCTATCATTTCTGCCTTCTCTAAGAGCCTCTCCCCTAGGGCTGCCTCCTCTTTGCATGCCTCTGAACGCAAAGACAGACACACAACCTGGTGGTGTGCCGGGACAGCACACCACCTCTTCACAGCTTCTGCATTCCTTTGAGTCTCCTTCTTATTGCTGAATCTGATGACCTCTGATCTCTAGCAGGGTGGCCTCCATCCTCAGTGTCCTCCCCAAGGGCCATTGACCAGGCCAATTTCTCTCCAGAGCATCGGTCAAGGTCATTTTGGAGTCAAGGTTTGAAGGCCTCTCTGTGACCACTGTCACTCTCCCACGTCCCCCGCTGCACAGCTCTCTCCTCTCCTCCTCCCTTCTTCCCAAGCTGGGCCTTCTCTGACCACCCTGTTCCTTCCCTCCTGCAACAGCAGACACTTCCAATTTTCTACCCCATGCTTCCCTCTTGCAGTTTAATTTACTTTAGGCAAATGACTCACAAACTCAATCTCAAGTCCTGGCCTTAATTTCCATCTTATAATTTTAAACGTCTAATTAGACACTTTCACTTGGCTGTCTGGCTGTCACTTCAGACTCAGCATTTCTGAGATGATCTTGCCTTATCCTTTTAAAACTACACCCCCCCCCACCCCACCCCCCGGCCACTTCTTTATTTCTACCACTTTACTAGTATTTTCCCTATCAAACAAGCTTGAAATCTTTGATTTCTCTCCTGCTCTAGGCCCCATACAGTTTGTGGAGAATTTGTGGAGATGCACCCAGTTTTATCTTTTCCACCATCAGCACGGCCACTTCTCTCATTCAGGCGGTTATGATTTCTGGTCCAACTGTCAACAGGAGTCAACCAATGGCTCTCCCTACATCTAGTCTCTTCACCAGCAACTCACCCTGATATTCCAGCTAGATCATCCTCCTAGAACATCTGTTTCATCTTGTCATCCTTCTGCTCCAAAACCTTCCATGGCTCCTATTTTTCTTTCTCCACCTGATTTCCCAGTACACTTCCTTGGAGAGCTATCTAGAACTAGGCTATGGGAGCCCCACACGTGGGAGAGGGGGATACAGGAAGATGTAAGCTGCTCCAGCTCCTCCTATACATGGGGTCAGGTTCTGAAGCTTTCATCCCATTAAACTAGCCCTGGAAGCTGAATCCCACAATGAAGTTCTCAGTGGTGACATCTGAGCTACAGACCCCTGCCCTTCATGATGTCCTTCCCTGATAATGAGGCTCCTTTACCCAGGGCTCCCCATGTGTCCCACTTTGTCTGCACTCTGGTCTAACTTCTCCCTTTCCTCATAATCTGCCTGGACAACAGGTGGATCTCCCCAGCCCTTAAGGTTTAGCTCCTATTTCTTCCAGCCGCCACTGCAGGCCCTGTGGAATTGCAATGCCTGCATCAAGATGGTCCTCCTTTCCAGGATGTGTACATTTTCATTGCTGCCTTGCCCTGAGTGCCCGCTTCTGTGGAATGAGCTCATTTTATGGATCATCACGTCGGTCCATGGCATCAGCTGCTTCTCTCTGTCCCACATTGACCCCGCTGGGAAATGCATCTATTTTCTTTGATTCATGATCTTTGCCTGTAAAGCAGACTTTGATGCCAATTTGGAAGGTGCTTATTTATACTGCAGCAGCCACATCTTCAAATTAAGCAGTAGATATTTCCTGTTCTGAAAAGCTTGTTGGGCATCTGCCCCTCAAGCTTTTTCGAAAGCTTCTTTGCCTCTCCAGAGCACCCATCCTGCACCCATCCTCACACATCACTCCAGGCTGGGCCCCTGGACCTTGAACTCTTCTTTGCTCTGTTTATATAGAGCCTGACAGAAGGTGCTAGAGAAGCAAGGATCACCCTTGCTTTATCCATATCCATCAGAGGCTCAGCAAAACTGAGAGCTTTCATTTAACCACACACAACCGCCTTGGAAAGCTGCTGTGGTCTAAATCCCCACTCTGTCCTCCCCCCACCCTGCAGCAGTTCTTTCCCAGGTTTGGGGTTTACTCTGCTGCTTCCAGCCCTTGCCTGATAATCCCATTCCTGATCCTTCCACACTGGCTGCCACTACAGCTCTGAAAATCATGTACTGCCACCAACTGTGAGAATGATCTGCAAGTTCAAAGCTTCTGCGTAGACCTGGGAATTTGGCCTCCTGAACCTGGTCCTGTTTATGGGCCCTGCATCTTTCTGAGGCAAGCTTGCTCATAGGGAGAAACATGCCTTCCCATCTGCAGGCAGAGTTCACCCAGATTAATTTACTGCAGGTTGAGAGCAACTTGGCTCCCTGCCTCTGGCCCCTGACGTGATTGTATCCCTGGCAATTGGGCTTAGAACATGGGCTCTCACCTCCGAGTCCCAGACAGTGATGTCTCCTGCAAGACACAGTGAATTAGACTCTTTGGGGGTCTGGGAACTTAGTGGACTGGCTTCTTTCAGAGTGTTCCTATGACATAAACGTACGTGTTTTTCTTGGATTTAAAATAGCCATTTACTTGGATGAGCTCATTTTAAAAATGGCTGTCATCTTTTGGAAGGCAAGCTGCAGCTTTACCATTCATCATGGACACTGTAACAGGGACAGAGTGTGAGCCAGTTGGGACTGTGGGATTGTTCCTGCTTAAAGGGACTCCAGATCCTTGGCCTTAAAATGAACGTTTCTAGCTGCTTAAGTTTAGAAACTGGTGTTGGCTTTGCAAAGTAGGGGCTCACAAATTTCACAGTGGAGCACAAGCTGTAAGTCTAGCCTACGAGGTGCAGGGAGATCACGGCCTCCGCACTTAACCCGGAGCCAGTGATGGGGGCTCCAGGCCCCTCCTTCCTCTTCCTTGGCTCACAACTGCTGGTGGGGAGGTCTAATGGCTAATAATAGGTCACACACACAGCTAGTCTGCTGTCTTCCCATGCTCCCCACACTAGGAACAGGATGGAGGCCCTTTTTCTCCCAGTCCCTCCTATGTGGATCCATATTTTGCTCCTGCTGTCTTTGTGACCTGACTCCCAATTGGCCAGCGGGCCACTGCAGCTCCCCCAACTTCACTGGGCAGCAGGCAATGATGTCATGTGCTGTGCTTGTTTTTTAATGGCTTCTTAAATTTCTGGTCCCATCCTAGCACTTACACAGCTATTTCTGCTGAGTGCTTAATCGGTAGGTCCAAGATGTGGGCTAGAGGCCATGCGCAAAGGGAGCAATCCTGCCTGTTGGCTTCTTACATTGGATGCGAACTTCTGTGTGCCCCATGCCAGCTCATCCTGGTGCCTGCCTCCCCTTACCTCCAGAGCAATTCAATAGAATTCAATAAAGAATGAATGTTTACTAAGGACACACTCTGCGTCGTGGGCTGGTGCTAAAAATGTGCACCTTATTCTTTGTATTTTAAGAATTTAGAGTCAAGCCTGGGAATGGAGAAATACAGCTGTCAGAAGCAGTGAATGTCAGGCCCACCAGACTCTGGCCTTCATTTCACAGCCTGAAACACTCACAGAGTATGGTTTTGTGGGCCTGGACATGACCTTTAGCTGTAAAAACACATGTATGCACATACACACATGCATACAAAACACATATTTGTATATTATGTTCTTTTTTCCTCGACCGAAGTGAGTAGAACTGGAAAGAAAATCTGATCGCTCAATGAATTATGGAGGGAGTCACCACTGGTATGATGTCAAGTTGGTTTATCACATGAGCTGGTTGTCACCTCGGAA
This sequence comes from Platanista minor, assembly GCA_004363435.1. Lineage (NCBI taxonomy): Eukaryota > Metazoa > Chordata > Mammalia > Artiodactyla > Platanistidae > Platanista > Platanista minor. The sequence goes on along the minus strand of RJWK010063555.1, from coordinate 8,185 downwards.
AGCAGACACCTTGGTCTTTGGAGGAAAGGAGATCAAGGGTCATATTCCAGCTTTACCAGTTACCAGCTGGGACATGGGGAGAGTTATTAATTTTGCCAAGTGAACATTGACCAGGTGATGACCACTGTTAAAAGCCCTATATACAAACCATTGCATTTTATCCACAGAACAACCAACAGGTAGATACCAGAGCACTGGCTGCACTAGGCAGTGATGGGGAATAAAGCTGGCCACGCTGAGGGCACCAACACAGCGCCTGCAAACCCACGGTAAACACAGCTAGTCTTTGCACCAGTAAGGTGGGACATAGGACAGGTAAACTCTGATGGTGTACACAGGACAAGCTGCCACTGGGGCCTGGGGTGATGGGGTCAGCTCTGAGACCCTGGGGATGAGGGTGGGAATTGGAGGAGGAGGCTGTGGTCAGACAGGCTCTGGGCAGGCACTCAAGGCATCCTCTGCCCACGTCATAAGTTTGTCTATCTTTGTGCCTTGCCGGATGCTGGCCTGGTGTACCAGTCTACTCAGGCTGCCATAGCAAAATACCATGTCTGAGTGGCTGAAACAACAGACATTTATTTTTTTCACAGTCTGGAGGCCAGAAGTTCAAGATCAAGGTGAGGGCAGTGTTGGTTTCTGGTAGGACCACTCTTCCTGGCTTGCAGACGGCTGTCTTCTCCCTGTGTCCTCACACAGCCTTTCCTCTCTGCATCTCTTCTTAAAAGGATCCCAGCCTTATCGGATTAGGGTCCTACCCCTATGCCCTCCTTTAATCTTAATTACTTCCTTAAAGGCCCTATCTCCAAATACAGTCACATGGGGCATTAGGGTTGCAGCATACACATTTGAAGGGGGACACAAACATTTAGCCCATCACACCTGGTGGTACCAGGAATAGATCAGCAGTCCACATCTACACACGCTTTGCCTCTTCAGTAGAAAGTATTGGTTGAGAGCAGGAACTCTGAGGCCAGACTGCCTGGGTTTTTATCCCAGCTCTACCACTTACTCTCTGCATAAACATGGGCCCGTTTCCTAACCTCTTTGTGCCTCAGTTTCCTCATCAGTGAAATGGGGACAGTGATATTCCAGCCTCGTAAACTAATTGTGTATATTGCATGAAATAAAGCATTTCAAGCTATTGGTGCAGAGCTGGGCAAGTATTGAGCACTCTGTAAATGTTTGTCAACAAACCTGAACCCAAGGGAATGGGTTGTTATTCACTCAAATCTGTTTTGACTGAGTATTCTCCCAGCCCGTGTAGCTGCCTGGCCCCATTTCAGATTATATGTGTGTGTGTGTGTGTGTGTGTGTGTGTGTGTGTGTGTAAGGACGGGGAGATATAGATCAATTTAAAGACGCAGGCTCTTCCCTCAATAATCTGCAAGTGAACATTGACCATGTTTTCTTTGGGCACTTTATATCCAGGAAACTATTAACGAGGAACAAGGGTATTGTTCAGCATCTGTGGCAATTTCCCTGATGTCATATCCAAGGGCTTTCTAACTCTGCAAGGCCAGTCCTGTTTACATTTCGCTGGGAAGGAAGTTCAACAGGGCCCAATGACAGTTGAAGAAATCTTGATTTAACCCCCCACCAGGATCTTATGACCCAAATCCTCCTTTTAAGGAGTTTTCTGAGTGGAGATTTTCTCTTCCTCCCCTATGGTTTTGGTATTGACTTTTGCCTGTAGCTGCATAAAGATATTTCATTTCTATTCTAAATCTTTCTAGGGAAGATACCCTACATCTTTCCCAACTTGCTTTCTTATTAGGGCCACAGAGCAGGTCTGTGCATGCTTTCTAGTGCACCTGGCCCTTTACTTCACTTTCTTTTTTCCTGGGAGTTAAGTGTATTACAATCCTGGGCAATTGTATGCTTTGGCTTTTGCCACCCAGCCACCACCCCTATACACCCAGGAAGCTTTTTCCCCACACATTTTATTTCTAGTTAATTAACTAATTATTTGAGCACCTGTTGAGCATCTGTAGTGAGCTAGACATTGTGCTAAAATGTGGGAACACAGAGGTGAATCAAGGCAGTCCTTACTCAGAATCTCATGGGGAGACAGAAAAGGCAACAGATGCGGAAGAGAGTGACAGGTCCTATAATGGGTGTTGTGGGAAACCGTGTGTGGGGAGGGAGCATCCAAATGAAAGCAAGCATTCAAGGAAGGCTTCCTGGAAGAGCTGATGCTTGAGCTGAGTTTTAAAGGACGAGAGTAGTCTGATCACCAAGGAAAGAAGTAACAGCAGGAGTCATTGCAAATACAAAAGCTTGGAAGCCCAAAGGTTTAGCATGGCTGCAGAAGACGAGGCTCAAGAGGTGGCCAAGATCGGCTTTTTGTTGCTCATGGTAGAGATGACATCGTTCTTATTTCCAAACGGGACAACAAAGAGTTTACCCCTGCTCACGAAGTTAGGAAGTAGCAGCACTGGATGGAGGCCCAGGAACTTGAGCATAAACCAGAAGCTAGAAGTAGGAGGAAAAAGGAATTCTCACTGCTTCCACATCTCCACATTATTCAGGACGGCCTTTCTTCACTCCTTACTTGACTTCGAAAAATTACCCTTCTATTGTCTTCTGAGGACTTATTACTTTTTCTCTGTAAACTCTGCTCTTAGAAATGTACAAACCAGCCCTTTCTCCTATCTCATCTTAGGCGCTGCTATCAAAGGCACTAAATATTTTTGGTGGACTCGGTCATGTTCCTGTGCTCTGGCTCAGCACCCACCCTCTGAGTAAGATATATTATAAAATAAAGGTCCTAACTGTAGTTCGGCGTTAAGAATTCCTCCAATTCCCCCAGATACTATTCTCAAGGGCGAATGGGCACTTTGAATGTTCAAACAACATTCCTCAGTGCCTCCCATTTTCCAGGAGCTAGGCTAAGAGTCTGGGATACAGGGACGAGCAAGGTATATTTGCTTCCCTCAATGAATTTACAGACAGACCCACAAACAGAGCACTTCCATGAACTGTGGCAGAGGCCTCTTCTTAGACACACTGAATCCGATGGTCATGAGTAGAGGTGGGTCTTGCAGGTGGTGTGGACTCTGCATTTTTACTAGGCACACTGGGTGATTTTTCTGCTCGCTGAAGTTTGAGAACCACTGTTCAAACGTCTAGGAAGGAATTGTCACTCAATCCTAATTACTTTTCATGTAAGAATTATACATATATTCTTCATTTGAGATGCTGGATGTTTAAGTTCCAAAATAATCCCCAAATGTAAAAATAGTGCTAGTCATTTCTTAATGTTTACTCTGCTCCAGGTGTTGGACAACATGCTTTACTTTAATCCCAGTTAATTGTGCCAACAATTTTGTGACATCTGTATCATTACCCCACTTCACAGATGATGGTTAATGAGGTTAAGGAAATGCTGGTAAATGTCCCTGACGCCAGCCCCTCTGTAATATACCAGCCAAGGCACGTACCTGTCTTCCTGGAGCTCCTCGTCTCTGTGTGTAACTCCACGTCAACCACCCACATCCCTTTCCTGACCCAAGGCCTCCTGGGAGGATGAGTCAATTAGCCTAGCAGTCGCTGGTGTGATGGAGACATGGCTGAGCGCTTGGTGTGTGGCAGCAGCATGCTGGAAAGCCAGTGGCCGAGGCGACCATGGAGACGGGATCCAGTGACCCTCAGCTTCCTGCCCTCCCAACGCTGTTTGTTGTCTTTCCAGTCTCTGTGTTTACATTCCACCTTGTAATTAGCAATCAGCCTTTTCTCAGTGATTATTCAGGGTCTCAGCTGGTGATCTTCGGCTCTATGCCTTCTAGTCAAAAAAAAAACAAAACAAAACAAAAAAAAACCCTCTCTTTGCAGCCAGCTCAAGCATCATGCCCTCAGGTGCAGCTGCCCTGCCTGGCCCGGCCAGGGGGACTGTCACCTGAAGTTTCTCCCTGGGACACCAGGCTTTGTAGATTTTGTTGAGATCTGCCTGTGCCCACTGGATAAGGGGTCAGGGCGGCTGTCTCCCGTTCTCACTCAGGAGAAGTTCGGCAGGTAGGGTTCCCGTTGGCGTGTCCTTGCGGAACTTGTTCTGTTCAGGATGGAGCACTGGAGAACATATGGTGTCGAGCGAGCCCCTGGGAATAGACTTATCAGCCATCCACCCTTGACATTCAGAAGGCGGTTGAATGCACGGTCTGCAAGTTCACTGCTGAAGTTTCTTGCCTGCTTACTAAGGGACTGCAAGGTGGAGGGCTTTTTAAAAATATACATACTAAAGGTTTACAGGGTAACCATTTTATGACTGCAAAAGCCATGCCTTCTTCTTGGTGTTCTTCTCTCTCCTCTCCCCATCTCTACCTTTTATCTTCCTCTTTGCCAGTGCAGTCCGTTTCCTTCTCTGAGCTTTCTCTCCCTTCCTCCCCCACCTTTTAATGATACTTTGACAGTCCTTGCATCCTTGTGCAATCTGGCCAGGAGCTCAAGGTGATGTCGTGCTGCTCCTACGAGAGGGTGCGCTATGATAAAGGAAAAACGTCAGAAACAACTGAGGTATTTTAGGACGCATTTCCTGGGCTTCTGCAAGCTCCTAGAGGGCATACTTTATTTCTTAGTATTCTGTATATCTTTTTCATCCCCTTCCCTGTTACTAGTGTTTCAAACGTGTGCATTTAATAAAAGGGTGAATGCAGAAGCAAACCAGAGCTCAGGTTCTGTGTCACTTGGAACCAGCATTTGTTGTCCCTAAAAGGATTGTCTCCAGGTCATTCTTGGGGCCCTCATCACATCTGAGGTTTTGCTGGTTGATGACTGGAGAAGACAGTGATGGGAGTGTGAGAGCTTTCCTGTTCCACGTGAAGGTCCTCTCTGTGGCTCACACGAGCTAAGCCTACAGCCCGAGGCCATCTTCTGCTGGGGCCTTTGAGCCACCTCCAGCAACCTCCTCTCCTACACACCAGTCTGATCCTGTCCCCAGTGGCAGAGGAGGAGAAAAACATGGGAGTGGGAGGGACAAGGTGAAGGGGGTGTGTAAGGGGTACAAATGTGTCAGAGGGCCTCTTAGAAGAGGACATAGTACATGAGGTCAGAGAGAAAAACCCAGAGATCCACCCGTTCAGTTAATATGTATTGAGGATCTACTATTCGCCAGACACAGCGGTCAGTGCTGAGAATACAATGGGGCAAAAACGATCCCCTTGTAGGCTGTCAGGAATGCATCTTCTAATTCAGAGTGGAGTCGCCCAGTCTTTACTGTGCACACAGATAATCTGGGCATCCTGATGGGATCAGGATTCTGACTCCGTACGTCTGAGTGGGGCCTGAGACCCTGTATCTCTAACAAGCTTCGAGGTGGTGCCTAGGCAGTTGGTTTGTGGACCACACGTTGAATACCAAGGAGGAAGAGGAGAAAGGGAGTCTTAAAAGGGCTGAAAATCCTGGTGAGAGGGGGAAAGCCCAAACCGAGTCAGCAGCCAAACTAGACGGGAGAACAGTTTCCTTCCAAAGGAAGGGTAAGCATTTAAGGAATCAAGGAAGCAGTAAGTAGACGTGGAGGGAGACAGAGCTTGATACAGAAGGGAAAACAGAGAAAGAGAGTGGTGGTAGGAGCAGGCCAGGAGGTGGCGTGTGTGAATTCTGGAGTTGAAGGTTCAAGACCTAATGCTGCTCTTCTTCCTGAAACAGCCTCATAATAAAAGCCAGGCCAGGGTTTCCCTGGTGGCGCAGTGGTTGAGAGTCCGCCTGCCGATACAGGGGACACGGGTTCGTGCCCCGGTCCGGGAAGATCCCACATGTCGCGGAGTGGCTGGGCCTGTGAGCCGTGGCCGCTGAGCCTGCGTGTCCGGAGCCCGTGCTCCGCAACGGGAGAGGCCACAACAGTGAGAGGCCCACGTACTGCAAAAAAAAAAAAAAAATCCAAGTTTCACACTGGGATTAATGAAGAATGATGGAGATATCCTTCAAGAAAAATAGAATCCGAGAGGTAAAGGGAGTAAGGACAATACAAATTTCATTTTGCCAAAAGTCTACCCATCCACTGCTTCAGAGATTAGTCAAGATCTTGGAAAAGGCTTTCACTTTAATGATCCATGGAAATAGGAGACTATTCAATGCAATTTCAACTACATTTCAAGGGGCTTGGAGGCCCTAAACAGACAGCTGGTTGACACAGCTGAAGTGCTATGACCCTGGTGGTTGTCTATATCCTTCATGCCAGAGCTGGCTCCAACCCAGGCACTCATGTTCTGATAGCATCTCACCCTCGTGTGGGGTTCATGGTCTTTGGCAGTTTGGATTTTGCCTATTAGTGAGTACGGTTGGTCTTATTAGGTAGGCTGAATATTCCTGAGGCGCTCACATAGGAATGAGGTCTCTTGCTCCTCTGTGGGCCCCATAATTCCTAACTCAGTATGGCATATGGGCAGAGGGAATCCTGCACCCGTAGATTGAGTGCTACCCCGGGGTCCTAAGGAGTCAACAGCAGGGACTAAAGAGCTTTGTCCTCAGTGGCTGTTTAGCTCCTGAACCCAGAAAGCCCACCCCTGGGACTGGCTGCCCCACCTCAGCAGCTGGAGCAGAAAGTATAGCAGGACTGTGCCCAGGACCAGGTGTCCTACCCCTGTGGCCCCTCCAGGGAATGCTTCCCTGCACCAAGGAGAACAAAGCCTGACAGTGGTGCAGGGACTCCAGAAGTCCTGCAGCTGACGAAGGATCCTGGCCATCTCCAAAGGATGCAGGCAGGAGAAACCAGCATCAGAGGAGGAAGTAACCTCATGTGGTCTCTATGTGGGATCACACTCTCAGTATCCCCAAGAGAAATGAAAATCCCCCCTATCTTTCTAGATCCTAGAATGATGCTGTGGTCTGCTACTGTCCCAATAACTCGTGCCCTTGCAGAATCTCTCCCTCTCATCTCACCTGTCTCTATCATGCTCCAGCGCTCTCCTCAAGGGAACAGAGGACAGCCGGCCCACCTGCATTCTACTTTAGGGGAGGCCTCTTTCAGGAACCACTGGAGTGGCTGTGTGCCTCGCTGCCAGCACGGTAAACCCTGGCCTTTTTCCTTCCTGTCAGCTGTTCTTTCTCTAGTGACAACTGTGTCATTTGCTGATGAGAAAAAGAGACCCAGAGAAAATCCACCTGGGAGGCAAGGGAGAGAAAGCAAAGAGCCCTAGGAAGATAGGACTGGTCAGGCACCGATGTAAACAGATGCGATCTTTCCTTCCCCAAGTCAATGATGCGCTTTCTCAACAGCAATGAGCTCAGGTGACAGAGGCACTGATCTCACACTTGGTTGCATAGACTTTTCTGATTATTGAGAGCCTGACACAGGACCCCAAATCTCATCACTGTGTTATTGTCACCAGATGGGCTCACTGGACACTGAGACGGGGGAGAAATGAGAAGGGGAAGGGAGAACTGCAGAGGGAAGATTCATATAGAACCTTCTTTGGTCCACTTTCTGGAACTGCTATTGGCTCCACTACCCCCTCTGCCAGAGATGTAGTGATGGAGATGGAGATGGAGAGACAACAGAGCCTGATTCCTTCAGGTGCCACTAACTCATGGCTTTAAACCACAGGAAGAATATTTCAATTGCGGGCTTCTCTGGTGGCGCAGTGGTTGAGAGTCCGCCTGCCGATGCTAAGGGACACGGGTTCAGTCCGGGAAGATCCCACACGTCGCGGAGCGGCTGGGCCCATGAGCCATGGCCGCTGAGCCTGCGTGTCCGGAGCCTGTGCTCCGCAACGGGAGAGGCCACAACAGTGAGAGGCCCGCGTACCGCAAAAAAAAAAAGAATATTTCAATTGTGTCAGGAAGGGCTGTTTTCAGGTAGCCTTAGCCATCTTGAAAGGTCCATGGTACCTGTATATTATCAGGCTGACTACAAACCATTTTCATCTCTTCATTTAAGGAGGTCCCTTAAGAACTAGCTAGACTTTGTTCACCGATGTTGAGTTACAGAGCTCTATAACCAGTCTCCCTGGCTATAGAAGGATGCATCGTTTCTCTCTGTAACTGGTGCTTGTCACTAATCCGTGCTGGCTGTCCCCTACCCTTGGCATACATTTGCAGGGTATTATTGACATGATCATCTTCTGTTTTTCCTTTTCTTCTTCCAACATGCCGGCCCCAAATTCAGAAGACCTTTCCATCCCTGACATCCTGGGTCGTCTGACTTCAGCCGATGGCATTGTCAGTCCTGGCCTGGCTTTTTTTTTTTTTTTTT
>RJWK010063554.1:0-12532 GCA_004363435.1 Platanista minor | reverse complement strand
TTTTTTTTTTTTTTTTTTTTTTTTTTTTTTTTTTTTTTTTTTTTTTTTTTTTTTTAGCGGTACGCAGGCCTCTTGCTGTTGTGGCCTCTCCCGTTGCGGAGCACAGGTTCCAGACGTGCAGGCTCAGTGGCCATGGCTCACGGGCCCAGCCGCTTCGTGGCATGTGGGGTCCTCCCGGACCGGGGCACGAACCAGTGTCCATTGCATCGGCAGGCGGACTCTCAACCACTGCACCACCAGGGAAGCCCTCTTTGTATTATTTTTTGATAGTTTGATTAGTATGTGCCTTGGCGTGTTTCTCCTTGGATTTATCTTATATGGGACTCTCTGTGCTTCCTGGACTTGATTAACTATTTCCTTTCCCATATTTGGGAAGTTTTCAACTATAATCTGTAAATATTTTCTCAGTCCCTTTCTTTTTCTCTTCTTCTTCTGGAACCCCTATAATTCGAATGTTGGTGCGTTTAATGTTGTCCCAAAGGTCTCTGAGACTGTCCTCAGTTCTTTTCATTCTTTTTTCCTTATTCTGCTCTGCAGTAGTTATTTCCACTACTTTATCTTCCTGGTCACTTATCCGTTCTTCTTCCTCAGTTATTCTGCTATTGATCCCATCTAGAGTATTTATACTTTCATTTATTGTGCTGTTCATTGTTGCTTGTCCATCTTTAGTTCTTCTAGGTCCTTGTTAATTCTATTTCCAAGGTTTTGGATCATGTGTACTATCATTATTCTGAATTCTTTTTCAAATAGACTGCCTATTTCCTCTTCATTTGTTAGGTCTGGTGGGTTTTTATCTTGTTCCTTCATCTGCTGTGTGTTTTTCTGTCTTCTCATTTTGCTTATCTTACTGTTTTTGGGGTCTCTTTTTTGCAGGCTGCAGGTTCGTAGTTCTCGTTGTTTTTGGTGTCTGTCCCCAGTGGCTAAAGTTGGTTCAGTGGGTTGTGTAGGCTTCCTGGTGGAGGGGACTAGTGCCTGTGTTCTGATGGATGAGGCTGGATCTTGTCTTTCTGGTGGGCAGGTCCACGTCAGGTGGCGTGTTTTGGGGTGTCTGTGGAGTTATTATGATTTTAGGCGGCCTCTCTGCTAATGGGTGGGGTTGTGTTCCTGTCTTGCTAGTTGTTTGGCATAGGGTGTCCGGCACTGTAGCTTGCTGGTCTTTGAGTGAAGCTGGGTGCTGGTGTTGACATGGAGATCTCTGTGAGATTTTCGCCATTTGATATTATGTGGAGTTGGGAGGTCTCTTGTAGACCGGTCTCCTGAAGTTGGCTCTCCCACCTCAGAGGCACAGCAGTGACTCCTGGCTGCAGCACCAAGAGCCTTTCATCCACACGGCTCAGAATAAAAGGGAGAAAAAGTAGAAAGAAAGAAAGAGAGAGAGAGAGAGAGGGAGAGAGAGGGAGGGACGGAGGGAGGGAGGGAGGAAGGAAGGAAGGAAGAAAGGAAGGATAAAATAGAATAATATTAGAGAAAATAAAATAAGGTTAGTAAATTAAAAAATAATTAAGATAGAAAAAAAATTTTTTTAAGTTAAAAAAAAACAACAAAAAAAACCCAGACAGGTAAAACCCTAGGACAAATGGTGAAAGCAGAGCTATACAGACAAAAGCTCACACAGAAGAATACACATACACACTCATAAAAAGAGGAAAAGGGGAAAAAAAAAATCTTGCTCTCAAAGTCCACCTCCTCAATTTGGGATGATTCGTTGTCTATTCATGTATTCCACAGATGCAGGGTACATCAAGTTGATTGTGGGGATTTAATCCGCTGCTCCTGAGGCTGCTGGGAGAGATTTCCCTTTCTCTGTTCGCACAGCTCCTGGGGCTTAGCTTTGGATTTGGCCCTGCCTCTGCGTGTAGGTCGCCGGAGAGCGTCTGTTCTTCGCTCAGACAGGACAGGGTTAAAGGAGCCGCTGACTCTGGGGCTCTGGCTCACTCAGGCTGGGCGGAGGGAGGGGCACGGAGTGCGGGGCGAGCCTGCAGCGGCAGAGGCCGGCGGGACGTTGCACCAGCCTGAGGCACGCTGTGCGTTCTCCCGGGGAAGCCGTCCCTGGATCACGGGACCCTGGCGTTGGCGGGCTGCAGAGGCTCTGGGAGGGGAGGTGTGGAGATTGACCTGTGCTCGCACACAGGCTTCCTGGTGGCGGCCACAGCAGCCCTAGTGCCTCAGGCCCGTCTCTGGGGTCCGCGCTGGTAGCCGCGGCTCACGCCCGTCTCTGGAGCTCCTTTAAGCAGTGCTCTTAATCCCCTCTCCTCGCGCACCAGGAAACAAAGAGGGAAGAAAAAGTCTCTTGCATCCTCGGCAGGTCCAGACTTTTTCCCGGACTCCCTGCCGGCTAGCCGTGGTACACTAATCCCCTGCAGGCTGTATTCACGCCGCCAACCCCAGTCCTCTCCCTGCGCTCCGACCAAAGCCCAAGCCTCAGCTCCCAGCCCCGCCCGCCCCGGCGGGGGAGGAGACAAGCCTCTCGGGCTGGTGAGTGCTGGTCGGTGCCGATCCTCCGTGCGGGAATCTCTCCACTTTGCCTTCCGTGCCCCTGTTGCTGTGCTCTCCTCCGTGACTTCGAGGCTTCCCCCCTCCGCCACCCGCAGTCTCTGCCCGCGAAGGGGCTTCTCAGTGTGTGGAAACCTTTCCTGCTTCACAGCTCCCTCCCACTGGTGCCGGTCCCCTCCCTATCCTTCTGTCTCTGTTTTTAGTTTTTTCTTTGTTTGCCCTACCCAGGTACGTGGGGAGTTTCTTGCCGTTTGGGAGGTCTGAGGTCTTCTGCCAGCGTTCAGTAGGTGTTTTGCCGGAGTTGTTCCACGTGTGGATGTATTTCTGGTGTATCTGTGGGGAGGAAGGTGATCTCCGCGTCTTACTCTTCTGCCATCTTGTCTCTCCTCATAATTTTTTATGTAGTCAAATTCATCATTTTTTATCTTATGCCTTGTACTTTTGGGGTCTTATTTAATAATTTTTCTGCAACTCAGAAACACAGAGATATTTTTCTGATGTATTTTTATTCACTTTGTAGTTTTATCTTTCATTCTTAAGCCTGTGATTAATCTAAATTGTGTTTTTAAGAACTAACTTTATTTTTCCCTATATAGCAGCTTGTTTTTTCACTGTCATCTAATGAAGAAACCATCCTTTTGTATTAGGTCCATTTCTACATATGTCAGGTTCCCATGTAAACATGGACTTGTTTTTGAGAACTCGATTCTGTTCCATTGATCTATTTATGTTTCTGCACCATACTGTATCATTTCTATGGCTTTGTAGTAGTCTTCTTTTTCAGGATTTACTTACATTTTTCTGAAATAACTACTTCATGACGTTTTTTTACTTGCTGGATTCAACTTACATTTGGGTAAGAATTTTGGCATCTATAATTCTAGGAATCACATAAAATTATTCTTTCTTGAACTATTTGTAGCAGGTATGATTCCCCTATTTTTTCCTGGCTAAAAGGACATAGATACTGTAGCACACATAGATCTCTGAATTCAAGGGAAACAGGTCTCTCTCTGACCTAGAAGATGAATCATGATTGATTTAATCCAGACATAGGAATTTCGCTCTCCTCTACCAGTGATTTCTCTATCTGTGTGTGACACAGTTCTGGCCAAAGAAACATCATAGGACACATGCTTGGGAGCTCCCCTTCCCCATATATAAATAGCCTCACTTAGGGAAAGCCTTGCCCAATCCTCTTCCTTTCCTTGGAAAATTTGAGATTGTGAGGCTCTAAGTTATAGTATGAGGTAACAGACATGAAGATAAAAAGGCAATACTAAAGATGGAAGAGAAGTTAGAAAAAAGCTAGGTTCCTGCTGGCATCACTTAGCAAGTTAATTAATTCTATCAAATTTAAGCACTATAATTTTTGTTGCATGAGAAAAGTAAATCACTATTTGTTTAAGCATGGCCAAGATTTTTTGTGTCTTGATGCTATATTTATCCTGTATTATATATTCTGTCTGATACTAGGTTTTCCCAGAAGCAAACCGTAAGATAAGGATTCAAGATGTAAAAATACTATATAAAATATTAGCAAAGTACAAAGATATTTGAAAAGGACAATATATCAAGATCAAATTTGGTTTATTCTAGTAATACAAGGCTGATTTAAGATCTGAAAATCAATGTAATTCACTACATCAAAAGATGAAATTAGAAAAATCATATGATCATCTCAGTAGATGAAGAAAAATGATTTTATTAAATTAAGCATCTATTCATGATAAAAATTGCTACTATAGTAGAAATACATGGGACCAACTTATTGCAGTAAAAGGTATCTGTGAATCCTACTGAAAAAAATCATACTGAATGGTAGAATAATGAAAGCTTTAACTCCAAGAATAAGGACACGATATGAGTGTTTGCTGTTACCAATTCTAATCACTACTGTCCTAGCTATTGCAATAAGGCAAGGCAAGAAAAACATAAGAAAAAGATTGGAAGAAAAAACCAAAACTGTCATTTTTCCAGATAGTATAATAAGTATTTAAAAAATCCAAAAAATTCTACAGATTAACTATTAGAATTAATACATGAATTCAAAACAATCACAATATTTAAAATCTATTTTATGTCTAAATACTAGTAACTAACAAATAGAATTTAAATTTAAAAAATTTAAAGAACATTTATAATAAGATTTTAAAAACACCTAATAGCTTAGAATAAATCTAATGAAAACTATGTAAAAACTCTATAAAATATTACTAAGAGAAATTAAATAAGAACTAAATAAACAGTGAGATGTAGTATGTCCACATATTGTGAGTTAAAATTGTAAAGATGTTAGTTTTCATGGTTCATCTTATAGATCCAATGAAATTCCAAACAAAATTCCAGCAGGGGTGTGTGTGTGTGTGTGTGTGTGTAGGCATGAAAACTGGTTAACTTAAAAGCTATATGGAAATTTAAGAGGTCAATAGCTCTGACCTCTTGAAAAAAACAAATTGGAAAACTTCCACTACTGGATATAAAGCTACTTTAATTAAGACAGTGATGCATTGGTACAAAAACAGACAAAGCCAAGATAACAATAGAGAAGAGAGAGCAAGGTGGCAGAACAGGAAGCTCCATACCCTCTTTCCTCCCATGACATACTGACACAACAATACAGGAACCAATTCCCTTTGTGAGAAACTTAGAAACCAATTAAGAGACTCCTGTACCCGAGACGAGCACAAAATGAGCCACATCAAAGTGGGTAGGAAAACTCACAGCACTCACCATAATTCCTCCCCCTACTCAACGTGGCACAATCAGGAGAAAATTCCCAGATCTTAGCTTCTCCTTAGTGAGAGAAAAAAGAGAAGATTGAAACATATGTCTAACATCTAGACTTTTGGTGGCAGGGGGGAAGGGGTGGCTGCCTGAAGGACTGGTCTCTGTCTTGCCTTAATCTAAGCACTGACAAAAAAGAGCAACATTTTGGAGCACTCACTCGTCATAGACCCTTCCCCAGATCAGTGGATCAAGTAGGAGAAAACCCCCAATTCTCTACTTCTCTCTGGGGAGGAAAAGAGTTGGAACATATATCCAGCATTCCGTCTTTTCTGTGGGCTGCCTGAGGACGGGTATCTGTCTTTTGTCTCAGAGCACTGATGGGACGTGATATACTCTAGATGCCCGGGGGTTGCTGAACAACAGAAAAGAGCTTGGCAGCTCGCTGCTTCCCCAGAGGGCCTGCGGAACAGCATACATAGGGAGGCTGATATAGCTCCACACCTCTCCCTCAGGGGAAGGAGAGGAGTGGAACATATGTCCAAAATTCTGACTGAGTGCTGAAAGAAAACTGTCAACCAAGAATACTACAGCCAGCAAAACTGCGCTTCAAAAATGGAGGAGAAACAAAGCTGAGAGAATTCATCATCACCAGACTTGCCTTACAAGAAATGCAATTTCATTTTCATTTAGTTATCCAAGGATAATTTGTACCTACGTGCACAAAAAAAATCACACAGGAAAAAAAGAATTTTCATGGCAACATTATTCATAAAATTTGGGGAAAGAAATCAAATGTCCATAAAGAATAGAAAGGATAAATTACAGTTTATATGATAGAATATTACATAGCAACAAAACTGAACAAACTATTGCTACATGCACCATCATGGATGAACCTCATTAATGTAATGTTGATTTACAATAGCCAGACACAAAAGAATGATTTCTGTATGATTCCATTTTTATAAAATTTGAAAACAGGCAAAACTAATCTATGGTATTTAAACTCAATGGTTATCTTTGGAAAAGTGACAGGGAGTAGAGAAAGGAAGGGGCACAAAGGGAGTTTCTGGGGTCGGGTCATATCCTAGTTCTTAATCTGAGTGGTAGTTATGTGGGTGGGTACATTTTGTGATAAGTTATCAAGATATAAATTTATGATTTGTGAATTTTCCTATGTCAAGAAAAAGGCACATACTAAAAGGTATCCCTGCCACTACTGACTCTTATCCACTGGGCACCCATATCTACAATCCAACCCAGGGTAACCACATTTTTCCTTTTATTTGACCCACTCTGTGTTTTATTGTTTATGTTTTTTAATTAAGCTTTTTGTTTTGATGTAATTTTGGATTAACATGCAACTGTAAGAAACAATACAGCAATATCCCATGTACCCTTTACCCAGTTTACCCCACTGGTAACGCTTTGTAAAACTATAGCAATATCACAACCAGGATATTGACATTGATACAATCAAGGTACAGAACGTTTCCATCACAAGGATCCCTTATGCTGACTTTTATAAACATATCTACTTCCCTCCTGTCCCAACGCCTGGCAACCACTAATCTGTTCTTCATTTTCATTTTAAGAATGTTATATAAGTGGAATCATACAGTATGTAACCTATTGGGATTGGCTTTTTCAGCTCGGCATAATTCTCTGGAGATGCATCCAGGTTGTAGTGTACTAGTAGTTTTTCCTTTTTACTGTAGAGTAGTATTCCTTGGTATTGATATTCCACAGTTTGTTTAGCCATTCACCTGTTATTTCTAGTTTGGGGCTATTATGAATAAAACTACTATAAACATTTGTGTACAGGTTTTTATGTGAACATCAGTCTTCATTTATGTGGTTTAAGTCTCCAGGAGTGTAATTGTTATGTCATATGGTAGTTGCATGTTTAGTTTTTTAAAGAAACTGCCAAACTATTTTCCAGACTGGCTGTACCATCTTTCATTCCTGTCAGTAATGTATGATTGATCCAGTTTCTCTGTATTCTCTCCAGGATTTGGTGTTGTCACTATTTTTTATTTTATCCATTCTGATAGGTGTATAGTGATATTATCATGGTGGTGTTAGTTTGAATTCCCCTGTTGTCTACTGATGTTGAACATCTTTTCAAGTGTTTAATTTGCCATCTGTATATCTTCAGTGAAATGTCTATGTCTTTTGCCCATGTGCTAATTGGATTGTTTGCTTTTTACTGTTGAATTTTCAGAGTTCTTTATATATCCTAGATACTAGTCTTTTGTTTAATGTGTGGCTTGCTACTCCTTTGTCAGAAGCATGTGTTTCTTCCCATTCTGGAGCTTGTCTTTTTATCTTCTTAACAGGGTCTTTCACAGAGCATTTTTAAAAATTTTAATAAAGTCCAATTTAGTAATTTTTCCTTTTGTATGTTGTTCTTTGGTGTCAAATCTAGGAACATTTGCCAGGTCCTAGATCCTGACATTTTTCTCTTCTGTTTTCTTCTAAAAGTTTATAGTTTTATGCTTTACATTTAAGCCTGTGATTCGTTTTAACTTTTGTATAAAGTGTGAGGCTTAGGTTTAAGGTATATTTTTTTAACATATGGATGTCCAATTGTTCCAGCACCATTTGTTTAAAATTCTATCTTAACTCTATTCAATTGCTTTTTCACATCTGTCAAAAATCAGGCATGTTTGTATGTATTTCTGAGTTCTCTATTCTGTTCCAATGTCTATATGTCTATCCCACCACCATTACCACAGTTATGATTATTTTAGCTATAGTAACTCTTGAAGTTGGAAAGATGGATTCCCTCCCACTTTATACATAAATTTTAGAATAATCTTGTCTGTATCCATAAAAAATATTGCTTGGATATGTATTAAGCATGTTCATCAATTTGGGAGAACTGACATGTTAAGTCTTCCAATATATAATCAGATATTTCTATTTACATAGATATTTAATTTCTTTCATCAGTATTGTATACTTTTCAGCATACAAGTCCTGTACAAGTTTTGCTAGAGCTACACTGAAATATTTCATTTTTTGAGCGATTGTAAATGATATTTTAATTTCAGTGTCCATATGTTCATTACTAGTATATGTACATACAATTGATTTTTATATGTTTACCTTGTATCCTGCAACATTGTTGAACTTAGTTATTAGGTATTCTCATGTTATATTTGTTTAATCTCATTCTTTTCCTCATTTTCTTGACATTTAAGTCCTTAAGAATCTAAAATATGCTACTTTTATAGTATAAATTTCACAGGCATTATATCTGAACTTCTTGAGGGTCAAATTATACTGGCCACTGACTCTTACACATAGTTGATTATTTCCATGTGTGTTTTATATTTTGGAGGTTATGATCTCTTTAGTGACACATTATTAGCAGGAACTCAACATAACCTGGTTTATGCTCTTTGTGTGATTTTACATTTTCTTCTCAAGCACTTAAGGGATCGTATTATCTTAGGACTGATTTCTATGTCAACTAAAAATGTACAGATGCATTAGGGCACACCCACAATTAAAAATTATTTGAGAAGAATTTTTTCTACTATGAAAAAAGAATTTTTTTCCTTCTATGCTGATGAGATTAAAAAAGACTGGGGGGCTTCCCTGGTGGCGCAGTGGTTGTGAGTCCACCTGCCGATATAGGGGACACAGGTTTGTGCCCCGGTCCGGGAAGATCCCACATGCCACGGAGCTGCTGGGCCATGAGCCATGGCCACTGAGCCTGTGCATCCGGAGCCTGTGCTCTGCAACGGGAGAGGCCACAACAGTGAGAGGCTCGCGTACCGCAAAAAAAAAAAAAAAAAAAAAAAAAAGACTGGGAAAATGCCAGAATTTTTCTGGTCGATTTTGCAAACAGTGTATAGTTCTTTGAGGGTTTAATTTCAGCATCTCTGAGTTCAAATTCCCTACCTCTTATAGCCTGTTTTGTTTGACCACCAAGACCAAGTCCCTTGGTTAGTGAAACTAGTATCCAATCTCTAAGACAACCACAATATCAACTCATCTTTATTTCTTTGGTGTTCAACATTCCTACCCCACCCTCCCACCACCCCCATTTTGGATCACTACTGATTTCCTTTACTTTCTTAGAGTTCAGTTATACATTTAAGGTGATTTGTTATACTTTTTCCAACATTTCAGGATATTTTGTAGTATGAAGGTTTTAATTCTATTTCGACAGACACAATGTCAGTTAAATTATTTTCATTAATATTTTACTTAGAATTTATCACCTAGGTTTATATGTGAAATGGGTTTATAATTTTATTTCTTACACTTTTTATTTGGCTTTGTAACCAAGGTTATAGCAGCTTCTAAATGAGTTGGGTGGCTTTAATATTTTTCTAATTTCTAAAACAATCTGTAAAATATAGAGAGATTCTATTACTCAAATTTTTGGTAAAATTCTCCTATAAAATATTCTGGGTCTGAGACTTTACTGGCAAGAGGTCTTTGATTGCCATTGCTGGGTTTTTTTTTTAGTGATTATTGGTCCACTCATGTTCTCACTTTTCCTCATATGAATTTTGGCATTTTCAGAATTCACCCATTTCATCTATGCTTTCAACTGTATGCATATACTGCTTCATAATATTTTTATTATTTTAAATCCTTTGCTACCAGTAATGATAGGAAGTTTTTTCTGTATTTTTGTCTTCTCTCTTCTTGTCTAGTCTAGATCACTCTTGGTAGAGGTTTGTCTGTCATAAAGCTTTCAAACCAGCTCTTGATTTTGTTCTGTACTGAAGAACTTTAGACACAAAATAATAAAATTAATGTCTTCCAGGCATTTGGGCTATAAAGATGTTTTCTACAGCTATAAATTCAAAATATCATAAAGCAAATCAAGAATTTATTTACATCTAGATACTGCTCAAAATCAATGTTTTTTTTCCTATTAATTATGACCAGTTTTTTCACTTGTCTAGCCCTTTTGCACTTATCACCTGAATCTTATCATCCATGTCACCCATTGTCATGATGAACAAATCACTAGAACACTCAAAGCACCTGAGTTACTCAGGCAACAGCTTTACTCCAGCAGTTACCACATCATGACAAATTGCATCTTCCATAATATAAATCCTGCTTCCTAAGAAAACAAAAAAGTCATCTCCACTTACATTGATAAAAATGCATGCTGCGGGAGAAGGCCCTGCGATTACTTTTTTTAAAAAGGTAGAAAGCAAAGTGAACTCTTTCTGAATTTTTCCATATGGGAAGTGAAACTAAGAACCACAGGATTTTAAAATTAAACGTGACCATAGAAGTCAAACCGTTTATCATCCTCATTTTGCAGGTGAAGAAGTCTTGGCCTGGAGAATTGACATTTACTAGATGACATGTGAAAACCAGAACTCCGTCAGATCAACGACTACAACCTGATAATGAAATGAATTTTTTTCTCTTACTGCAATATGCTAGAAAAGGAGCGAAATTCCCAGGAACTACAAACTTGATTGTGACGGAGGATGGAGAATGGGAAGTGCAAGAGGGGAAACAGGACTAAGGGAAGAGTCCTACAAAGCAACTTTAATGAGGACAGATGAAATTGAGAACACTAATTAAGTTCCGTTTGCTAATAAATGAGAATTGACCTTTTTATTCATGTCACTTCTGTAAATCCAAGCCAAAGGTCCCATTTGTGTTTTGTTATTCAAATTGGTATTAGTGTTCTCACTGTTCAAACAATGACTGAATAATTTACCTGTAAGTTATCTTTACAGTTATGAAGGATGGGGCACAAGAAAGAAGGCAAACAGAAAGCAGACATCAGTGTTTCTTTTAGTAGAAAATGCTAAGTTGTGCCAGTATTTCCTGTCACATTTGCAATCTAGGAGGAAGAGGAAAACACATATTGCAATTTAATTTAAACTCAGAGCCTAGTCATCAATGACCTTTAAACTCTGAAACTGGTGTTACTGCCCACATGGTAAAAGCAATTATGAAATTTGATTTCCTATATGTTGTAAGCAATGAAACTGTTTTGACACTGACAAATATATTTGTAATACAAATATATTTGTAATGATTTCTGTATAAATTAAAAATCAATGCCAATTTCAACTCTCTGGGTAATTTTTTACTGAACATAAAAAAATTTCACAGGGGCCAAACATTTGCAAACAGCAAGACAACAAATAAAAAACAAATCTGACACAGAACTCAATTGTTCTAAACCCAGAAATGGTATTTGGCTACAGGGCTTACCAAGCCCTTTAAGCAAACTTGCAAGATCTAAGTCTGCTTCAAAGTTCAGGGAGATTCCTACACGGTTATGGCAGGTAGGAGCCCCTCAATCACTTCAGCCATTTCTCCACTCTTACCCTCAGACTAAACCAGCACAGTGCGCTTCCTTCTCTTTTCTGAAACCCTTTTGTTCTACTTTAACTGAGACACAGCTGAGCATAATGGAGCCACCCTCACTGTAGTCAAGCTGAGTACCTGTATTCAGAGACCTCACACTGTTTGAGATGGGTTACCCCTCAAACACTGACCCAGGTTCCTATGGCCAGGCTTTGACTGAACTATGCTAACTAGAAAACTCAGCATGCAAGTTTGAACACACATTCATGCATGCAAGAACATACACACACACACACACACAACACGTAATTGGTGAGAGGGCTGCAGTTGAGATTGTTCTGACTTCCAGGTGGTATTTCTAGGCAGGCAGTTCACAGCACCTTCCATCACCAGTGAGGGAGACAGCACTGTGCTGGGGCACTCAGCAGTTCAGGGCACTGGCAAAGTGAAAACAAGGCTCTCCTGAAAGACAACCAACCCCTTTCCAGTGCAGCCACTTAAGCGCTTCCTTCCTTTCTAAACCGCTGGCTAGAACTGAACAGCACTTTACATACAGCAAAGGCTGCAGATTGGGAAAGCTGTCAGGGTTATTATTATTTTTTTCTTTTCTGCATTGATTTCATCTGAGACTGAACATCACAGCAATTATGCCTGTCAGATCTAGACCGTAACTTCCTATACAATTTTGAAAGTGTCCCTGTTGACATCAGGCCATCTGGAGTTGGGTCTTCTTTATGAATTTCTATATGTATGCAATCAGACGTGGTGGGTCTGACTAGAGTGGTATCACTTAAATGTTCTTTTTCCAGGGGTCCAAACCAGGTAGCATATCTCATAATGATAAATATAAAAATGAGGATTATGTGCTTATGTTAAAAAGAAAAGGAATATAAGTGAATTGTGTAGCAATAGAAATTGTGTCTGGCTCGGTTGTGAAAACCTGTACAAGACTAATGTGTGACCCAATTCCTATAATATTTTTGTATTTATTTGCAATATA
>RJWK010063553.1:0-12532 GCA_004363435.1 Platanista minor | reverse complement strand
CAACTGAGCCTTCAGTGCTGCGGAGCCAGAAGCACATTCACGAGGGCATTTTTACAGATCCAGTCTGTGCGAACCACCGTGGGTCTCCTAGGAGCCCTAAAACTTTAATTAGACCTAGTGGGTCTCATAACCAAATCCCATAATCCCATAAATCTGTAGCAGCAAGTTAGCCACGAGAGTTTCAGTTACACTCTGAATGTAAAAGACCCCAAACTGCCATCTTCTTTCTGAGCCTCCAACCAACTCCTCCCGTAGAACTAGTATCCAGCATGGCCTGGATCTACTCTGAAACCCCGAGGATGGCTACTGATTCCTGTGTTAAATCCCTGGACCTCACCAATAATGGTTCTGAACACTTTACACACATGAACTCATTTATTCCTCATGAATATTATAGACCCTGTTTATATGTATAATATTAATAGTAACAATCATAACAGGTCATGTGTCTGGAGAACTTAATGTAGGCCAGGCATGGTTCTAAACACATTAGACAAAATAACTCCTAATTCCACGTGAACAACACTGTGAGGTGGGTGTTATTACTATCTCCATTTTACAGGTGAAGAAACAAATCACAGAGAGATTGAGTAAGTTGCTCAAGGTCACACGGTTTATAAGAGGCCTGGGCTGTGAGTCAAAGCCTGCCAGTGTGGCTTCAGTGTGCTATCAACCACCCAGGTCTTCTATAGCCCCCAGTAGCTCAAAACACTTCTAGATAAGAGCTCTCTGTCCATTTATCACCTCAGACTGGTAGCATCCCTGATTTAGGTCTACAGTGCAGATATTTAAGACTGCTCTGGGTCTTTGTGAAACAGCCTAGGAGCTGCTGTCTGGATGAGAAGTCAGGACTCAGAAAGCATTCACACAAGCTCCTGGATAGAGTCAAGATGTAGGCTGGGGCTGGTTACAGAGATCAGAGCCCAGCGATCTTCTTCCCTATGCCCTGCCCTCATTCCACAAGATGGAGGGCCATCTTTCTTAAGGTGTGGCCCAAGGAGAGCTTTTGAAACGTGCAGATTCCAGAGATGAACCCCAAACCCAGGGACTCTGTATCTTTATGGAGATTATAGCTGGAACATGCATTTGAGCAAACTCTCGGGCTGAAATAGTTCCAGGACTGCTCTCACTTGTCTTTGAGAGGATGGAGGCCTGTCTTCTGATTCTGGAGGTACCCAAAGCATGCCCAGGGGGGCTTCCTCCCCCTCCCCTTTGCCCAGCAGAGAGTCCGGGAGGCCTAGAATGCAGAGAGCATGCTGAGGGCCTGCCTGCACAGAAAGCAGAGCTCTTTTCTGCCACCGCACCCCTTGAAGGAGAGTGAATTCTGTATCTTCAGGAGAGGGTGGGGAGAGGGAAGTGAGGAAGTGAAGGAAAGCCTCTTGAAGCTGCAGCACCCTGAGGCCCAGACAAAGGAGTGTCCTGAGGGAGAGAGGGAGGGTGGGGGAGGGGTGGGGGGGCAGTGCATTCATGGGTCAGCAGCCACAGGATCAGGGAGCCACAGCAGGAGTGGCCGTTGCTAGATATTGATGCTACAGCGGCAGTGAGCTTTACAGGAACCAGAGACTCCAAAATTTTAGGCGGGACTCCTTTCGTTTTGTCGAGTGCTTGGGGAGCTGCAACCTTCTGGACCCTGCCCGCCCAGAAATGACTCCATCTCACCACTAGGGAATGGGTAGCAAAGCTCAGTCTGCGGTTGGGGAAAGCCGAGAAAAAGATTTCATGAATCCTTAGCTAGCGGTGAATCTGTCTATTTAGTTAGCTGGGGATGGAGCGGATGTAAAATTAGTGAGAGGAAAGGCTTGGGAATGCTCTCATCTAGTGAGGCTGGGAGGCGAAGGAGAAGAGGGCTACTTTAAGGAAATGGTGAGCCCCCCAAAACCCTGCTGGTGTTAGATCTGCACCCATTCTTAGATGAGGATTCATACAGCACAGAGCTGGCAATCTTAATTGTGGCTGATTTTTGTTAAGTACTTACTTTGTACCAGGCACTATGCTGGGCTTTACATGCATCATCTCATGTCACAGCACTCTCTGAGAGATCCTACTAATATTGTGCCCATTTTACAGATGAGGCTGAGATAGGTTATATGACTTGCCCAAGGCCACACAGCTAGTGAGTGGCAGAGCCAGGATTTCAACCCAGGTAGTCTTACTCTGAAACCCTGTTTACTAGGCCCTTGGAAGGACGTAGGGATGTGGGGATGCCTCCCCCTTGACCTGTGGTTCTGCATGGGCAGCCCCTCTTTGCATCTTACAGCTATTGGTGAACCAGGTGACTGACTGTATCTATCATGAATCCCCTTGGGCATGAGTTCAACTCTGGTCCCAGATGAAGGAACAGGTGGGGCAGAGTCTCCAAGTCTAGGTCCCTGTGTGATCCCCTCCTTTGAACTGCCCTCCTGGGCTGGAGAAATGCCAGGGTTGAGGAGTCACAGAGTATTTGATCTGTTTGATTCTTTGTACTGAGGCCTCAACATTTTTAAGAGTCCCTAGTTCAGTGGCTCAGGAAACCGAGCCCGAGGTTGCCCTTGCAGGGAACTCTCCTATCTCCTGTCCCATGCTAGTAGATGGGATTCTTTCTCCTCCATGTCCCCCATTTCCTTAAGTGGGTCTTTGTCCTATTACCCAAATCCTGAGTCTCTGCCTTAGTAAGTGGTCTTGTACTTCATTTTAGCAAGAACTTTCCCTTTCTGTCAATGGACTTTCTTGGTAATTTTGGCCTTGACCCGGGTCCTGCTTCCAGACTCTTGCTCTGAGGCTTCTCTTTGTACCTACAATGATCTCCTGTTCCTTCCTTCTCTTCTCCCCTCTATCCGAATTTGCTGCCAGGATGGGAGGCATCCAGGTGAGGCCTAACAGATTGACCCTCCCAAGAGGTTGGCATTTTAACTGATGCCAAAGCCCTGAGTCAAGGGAATTACGTACTTAAGAATTTTCAAGCCCTTGGGAGTGGATAGGGAGAGATTTGGAAGGGCAAAGGAATGTTCTTCATAATCGCGGAATGCCATAAGGTGGACATCAAATTCAGGCTACCACCAAGCCAGAACCTGGATCATTTTGTTATAATCAGAATCCATCACATAGGACGATCTCCCTCCTCTCAGCCACCACTCAAGGCTTTGACTAAAACGTCTTCCAGATACTGAAGTTCTACGATGCAAGCATCATTTTCTCAGAGCTCTTTGGAAGGGGTGAGGGCTGAGAAGCTCCACGAGTTACCAAAGACCACACAAACAGGCAGTAGTCAAAGCAAAACCGAATTCCGCCCAAGACTAGTTTCTTTCTATAGTCTGAGAACTAATCCAGTCTCCAGCAGAGACAAGGTGAATTTCCTTTTTTCATTTCTCCAGTACTGACATTAACACTCTTCTCAAATGCTCCTCAGACCCGGCACTCTTAGCAGAATACAGATAAGGAGCTGCTTATTTTGCCAGTCTGAAAAATTGAAGGTAGCCACAGCCTTTCTTTTTCTCTGCTAGAGACAATGTTCCTCCTATGGTGCTGTGTGGAAAACAAAGGGCAAGACCTTCTGACCTCCTTCTGTTCTTATTCATGGCCCAGGAAGTCATTATGAGAGCCCAAAGGGACGCTGTTTTTAGTATGGATCCTGGCAGGTTTATCCAGATGACTTCCTGTAAAGGCATTCCTCACCCTCGCCTCCAAACATATCCTGTCCCCTAGGAACGATTTGGTCTTGGTGTTGGGGGAGAAGGCTAGGTAACAGGGCCTGGCTCTGTCATCTGGGGCTCTTTTTTTTTAATTAAAAAAAAAAATGTTTTTGGCTCTGCGCTGTGTCGCATGCGGGATCTTAGTTCCCCGACCAGGGAAGGAACCCGAGTCACCTGCTGTGGAAGCGCGGAGTCCTAACCACTGGACTGTCAGGGAAGTCCCCTTCCGGGGCTCTTTGGAGGGAACTTCGCTAGTCTCCCAAAGAAAGGGCCGAATGTCCCCTTTGGAGCAGTCATTTGAACTGCTTCAGGGACTGACAAACTGGCCAGAGACAGCGTCCAGTCTCTCAGGAAAGCGGTAAATAAAAGCATCAGAAATGCTCCTTCCCTGGAGAGCCTGTAGCTGTTCTGGCCTCTCTTTCCATCAAAATAGGAAGGCACTGGAAGGGGCCCTCTCCCCGCAGAGCATGGAGCCTCCCCATCGTGGCAGTGTTTCTAACTGGGCCGAGAATCAGCCCAAGCCACGTTGCTCTTTTCACCATGGAGGAGTGTCTAAATTCTCATTTCGACTGACCCTCCTGCTTACAAGTACCTCTTTCCCCATTTCAACAAATTGCTGCATAAAGCATGGAGAAGCCAGGAGAGGCTGTGCCCTCAATAGTAGCTGTGGCTGCATTTAAGAAATTCAAATGCCGAGGGTGCACTTCTCCCATTAAGTCCAGCATGAGACATCAGGTGTGCACAGCACCGCTGAACAGAAGACCCTGAAGGCTGGGTACAGTTTCTGGTATGCTGGGGGCTTGGGAAAGAACAAAGAGTCACTTTCATTTTTCTGAACTAAGAAGCACTTAGGAGGGGTGGGGGGAGAGTGTCAGGAATTCTTCCAACGTCATGGGGCTGCCCACACCTGAGTCAGATATTGATGACCTTCCCCAGGCCCTGCCCTCCTCTCCCCCTCCCCAAAAGACAGTACGAGTGGCAACGAAGCCCGGTACTTACGGGTGCAGAGGATTTTCGGACAGGAAAATGGAGACCACAGGCTCCTGAATGCCTGCTGAGTACTTGCATCAGATTAGGAAGTGATGATTGTAAGAATAAGATGTTTGGAAAATCTTGTCGCCTCTCCCCTGGTTGTTTCAGTCCACATCCAAACTCAGACCACCACCCCCCTCCCCAGGACACGTGTCCTTCCTGGCTGCCTGGTGCCTCCATGCCCCTTACGGTGAGGGTGCTGGCAGCCACACTGCCTCTTGGAGCCTCTGGCCCGGCAAGGTAGTCAAGCTCCTGGGATTAGGTTGGCAAGAACGACTGTCCTCCAAACGATCAGCCCAGAGAGAGAGAGAGAGAGAGAGAGAGAGAGAGAGAGAGAGAGAGAGAGAGAGAGAAAGAGCAAACCCGAAAACGGGTCCAGGACGGAGAGCTCCTGGTGCTGAGCATGTTTCTGGCGTATTCCAAAAGTGGCATCCACAGCAGAGAAAGTGTCCCAAAATAGCTCAGGCTGCCAATGCCTCGCTGAAACCTGAGAAAGAATTGCTGAATTCAAAGATCTGGGTCGCTGTGGGTGTGTGATCAAAGTGCGGATTTGTTGGTAGGAGGAACTCAAGCCATGAGCTTAGGAGAGACACGAGGTCACCCGGGGCACGGCCTGCCTTCTCTTTTCCAACTTGGTTAAGTTGGCAGTGGTGTCAGGAAGCTCCCCTGTGCTGAGACTGGGGGCTGGCAAGAGGTCCTAGGGATGCTGTTTTCATTCCCAGGTCTCTGATGCGCTAACAATGTGAAATAGCAGTGCTCTATTTTCTGCATTTCAAACAAGGGAACTGATACTGTGTGAAGGTTTCTTTAAGATATTGCTCCATAACTGATGAAATTCCCTTTCCAGTAGATTTTTCATTTCTTTTGGCCTTTGGCATAAGTAAATGTCAGCTCCCAAAACATCAACAGAGAAGAGCAAACAGTAGGGTCTCTGTGATTTCCTTGGGATTTGAGAAATCTCCCCTCCCTGCCTTCTGACTGGATGGTGTCTGTACATTGCTGCCTATGGCACTGGGAAGCGTGAGGTCCACCCAGGCACGCTGTCTCATTTTTGTATTTGCTGAGATCTTGGGACATTCTCCTTTAATCAGGTATGTTGAAAATTTTAGGATTGTCTGCACAGAGTGTGGGTCAGTATGTAGAAAGTTCAGCATATGTCTTCCTCGGATCGGCCTTGGGGTTTAAGATGAAAAAGCACAGCATTTGGTTTCTAGTTCCAGCTCTGCCTGTCTTTTGCTGTGTGACTTGGGGCAAGTCAGTTTTCTGCACTGGACCTCAGCTTCCTCCTCTGTAAAATGAAGACAAGCATCTCCATCCTAATCCTAATCCAATGGTATGAATAGTGGAGATTAATGCAAAGGGTCACAAGAATGCTACCAGGGGAAAGGCTTGTCACTCTCAGTAAATGGTGGCAGTCTTCAGTTCTTCAAGGGGCCCTGACCGGTAGCCACTCGAGTCCTGTATCAACGTGTTTACAGTGAGCCTGACGTATACCACAGCACTAGGTGCTAGGGGCTTCATGCCTAATGGTCAATATTATTTCCAATTCCAAGCCGTAGGACTTTGGGCCAGTTGCTTAGTGCCCAGGAGTTCAGTTTCCCTATCTGTCAAGTGGGTACACAGATTAACAATACAGGGCCACAATCATTTATGTGAAACCACTGGGGCTAATATGTTTTGGATTTCAGAAGTTTTAGATTTTAGAAAAGCAACATTGTACATATAACATACATAACACCCCTGGGGTAGAATCTGGGGCAAGTATCCTGTGATCGAATACACTAATATTTCTAAGTTGGATAAATGAATAGTCTCATGCCAATTCAGGCCCACTTTGGCCACCAAATGAGCTTGCCACAGAATTTCAGTTTTCAGAATCTTTTGGACGTCAAAAAGCCAGGTAGGGAATTGTGGACAGTGAAAGAAGCTAAAGTCTCTTTAGTGCATGCCATGCACCGGGTGCGGTTCTAAGTCGTTTATATGCATTAACTGATTTAGTTGAGCCAATAATCCTATGAGGTAGGCATTATTATTATCATCATCACCTCCATTTTACAGATGAAGAAACTGAGGCTCAGAGAGGTTATTTCACTCGTGCAGACTCCCAAAGCCAGTGAGGGGCAGAGCTGGGATTCTAACCTAGACAGTTGGGCCTCAGAATCTGTGCTCTTAACCTAGCCACCTTCTCTACCTACTCCGTGGGTTTAAAATGAGGCTTCAAAGGCCCACAGAGGCCAAGCAAGTTACTTTTTACTTGAAAAAGTACAAGTGGCTTGTGGGTACTGAGCCCACATGGTGAGCCAGTGCCCCATCTACAGGGAGCAGCTTACTCAGCTCCACCTGATTCTTGCCATCTCAGAACCAGGATCCAAGCCTTTCTGTTTTTCTCAGAGAAGCCAGAAATCCAGCTTTATAGGTGAAATCTCCTGACTTTCAAATGTTGGCAACTACTTTAAAAAATGGTAAAAACATTGCAGGGCTCAAATAAAATCTGTCTGCAGTCTGAATCCAGCCTGTGGCCGCCAGTTTGCAAGCTCTGCAGTGAGGAAATAGATGCGAAAGTGCTTTGAAACTTAAAAACGTGTTCTAGACACAGACGGTCTCATTTTTAGGGTTAAGGGGGTTTTTTTTTGTTGTTTTTTTTGTTTTTTTCCCGTCACTGTGTCTAGTTTTTTGAAAACTGGTGTTCCTAGACTGATGGAGATGAAAAGTTGGAATTAAATAGAGACTTCAGTGAACTTGAACGCTTCATTCCTTTGGCAGGCTGGATAAATGAGAAGCCTAGGTGTACTGGACGGGCTAAGCCTCAGAATTCCTGCCACACCCACGGGCCCCTTCTAAGGAGTTTCCATCCGCAGACCCTAGCAGAGGGAAGGAGCAGTTTCTTATGAATAGGTGGCTATGTTTGGTGCCCACGGGACCCTGCATCCCCCTGGCAATAGCCGATTGAGCCAGGAGAGGGCATCTGATTCAAAAGCAGTCACTCTATAGGCTGGCAAGTTGCCTAGGAGGGAACCTGGGATGAGCACTTTGCCCAACAAGCACGGTGGTGACTAAATTTGGACCAATGAGAGTCTCTTGCTTGGGCAGTTTGAATACCAGATCTAGAAAGAGTGAGCAGCTGGCAACAGAGGCAAAAGGCAGGCAGCAGGGCCCATGAATAAGCAGGTCCAGGAGAGATGACTGAGCTTCAACTAGGTGCCAGACACTTTACACATGTTTTTTGTTCAAAACATTCAAATACCCTGGGAAGTAGGTACTGTTATCATCCCTGTTTTAAAGACAAGATAACGGAGGTGAGGTAACTCGAAGTGCTGGGAGCTGGAACCCAGGTTTGTTTGATGTTAAAATCAGGGTGTACAAACCCCTAAGCCAGCAGTTCTTAAACCCTAGAGGGTTTCAGAACCACTTGGGTCAAAAGGCGGATTCCAGGGCCTCACCCCAGACCTACTGAGTCTGACTCTTTAAACGTGGAGCCCACCTCCCCCGGTCGGCCTGCATTTTAACAGTCCTCCCAGGGGGCGACTCATGCAGAGCGCTTCCCAGCCACACTTTGAGAAATGCAGTTGGATCGAGTGTGGCAGGTACTGTAAACTGCTTTGCCTTCACCTTGAGAAACAAGGTCAAGGTCAACAGATGTGGTCAAAGTCCAGTTGAAACTCTCTTGGAAATGGGGTCAATTCTACAAATAAGAGGACATCAGGTTGTCCTCTTTTCTGATCCGGGAAAGTATCCACTGACACCAGTTACCTGGGGGAAGATGACAGGCCTGAGATGAATGTTCAGCACTTTGTAGAGAAGAACCTACCTGCTCTTCAGCGGGCAGAGCTCACAGCTGCCATATGTTCACTAAGCATTTTCCATGGCGAGCACACACTGCAGGAGCTTATTGCATTGGCAACGAAGAACAGGAGAGAAAATGACCAAGTGCAGAGACATACATTGTAAACAGTGGGATTTAAAAATGTACGCCTACTTCCTAGGCTGAACATAGAGGTTCTTCTCAGCCCTAGCATCATTGTGTAAAAATTCCATCTGTGCTCTTATTTACACCATCGATACAAGGGTCAGACAGGACGGGATCAAGGCTAGCAGCCGCCTTCTAGATTGTTGTAGAACCCCAGTCTAGCCATGGTATTGAGCCAGTTGTGAATTCATCTGCCTTTAGGAACTCTCCCTGGAGAGGAGACAAGTGATAGTCTGAAGGTTGCTTGGAGCGCCTCAAGTCAGAAACTGGTTTGTGAGCCAAATGCTTAATGGCATCAGGCACATATTCCTACAAGACAGTCGTGTGGTCCAAGGGATAGCAGAGGTCAAATGCGCTGGCCAAGTCCTGCCCCAGCGGGGCTTGAATTTGCACTTGGCAAGTTTTATTTCTCTCACGCTCCTTCCTGTGGACACTTCCTTTATCTATGTGAGTGTCCCCACTTAGGCTAAGGTCAAACTCTGTTCTTCCCTCTTCTGGCCAGAAAGACTTCCTGTCTTACAGGTATCTTATCTTATCTGTGTTGATATTTTCACTCTGAGTGAAAATCACAGCAGTCCACGGGTGCAGTGAGAAAGTCAGAGGAGTACGAAGCCAGTGTTTTGTACAGCGAAACCTATTTCATTTAAAGGGCTGTCCTTTGTTCTGAGATTGTTTCCTTCTCTTTGGGGGTTTAAAGAAAACCCTTTGTAGGAAATGATAATTTGGGTTTGTTTTGTCTCGTTTGCTCCTTTACCTGGAAAAATAAACATCTGGCAACCCACTGTCAGTCCCCCAGTTTTTTGGTTTGCGATAGCTGCCAGTCTCGGGAACCTGGTTTAATTTGTTCAGTTCTGCCAGAACCTCTGGGTCCCTCCTATCACCACTTACGTCCTAAGTGCTTATAAATTACCTGCTTCATGATCTGCGGCAGAATCTCTCCGAGGATTGACATCAAGCTTACAGCTCTGGAGTTTACAGTACACTGGTCTGTAGTTTCCTTATTTAAGAAAACTGGGATGCTGCCCATTTGCAGTCCTTTGATATCCCTCCTGTTCTCTCCAATTCCACAGACCCTTCAGGACAGCACCTAATGCAAGGCAGTTCCATTTGCTCTTCTTATAATGTTCTTTTCCCTATAGAGTTGGACATGCATATACATGTTGTTTGGGGAATTTGCAGCACATCCAATGAAAGTGTAATTCCCAACTAACAGTCAAATCCTTCTCTTTGGAGCTACCCAGAACACACCTACCCTCTCTTCCATATGACAGCCCTTCAGAGACTCGAAGATAGCGTGTGACTCTCGTGTGAGTTAAGAGCACCAGCTGAGTCAGACAGACCCGAGTGACAAGCCCAGCTTCACTCCCTCTCAACTGTGGGCGCCAAGGTAAGTTACTTGATTTTGTTTTCTCTCTACTTTGGTTCTTCAGCCGATTTATAAAATGAGGGTAGAAAACCCACTTCATTGGTGTGTTGTGCGATGAATGATGTGACGTATGTAAAGAGCTTAACACAGTGCCTGGCAGGGAAAGGACTCAGTATGTGCTAGCCATTTCCCCCCTCGACTTATAAAGAGCCGGGTGGGCATTTTAAGCATCAGGGCTGTTGGGGGAGGGGGCGAGCAAGGGGCTGAGGAGGGTCTCTCCCTCCCTGATCGATCAGGGAAAGTAGAGGGCCCTCAAGTAGATCAGGTATTTCTTGAGCCTGAGCTTGTCTCTTTTCTGTTCTCTGGGTGCCTGTTTGCTAGGGCTGGGGGAGAGGATACCGTGCCGAATCTCAGGAAAGGGTTATTCTCAAGAGCTGGGAAGCTATTGGTTGACATATTGAGCCGTCTCTTGTTTATTCTTATTTTCCCCGAGCAGCTAGCCATGCAGTCCCCCAAACTCAATTACCTTTTGTGAGGCGGCGGGAGCATGACACCTCGTAGCCGTATTGATCTCTGCAGACTGGGCCAGACGTGAGGCATCTGAGATGCTAAGCCGCAGTTTCTGGGCTTTTCCTTCCTTAGTAGGCCTCCCCTCTCTGTGGCTGTAATGACTGGCACGGATACAACGGAAGTCTGTGACCCAAATGGGCTGAGCCTGCAAGACCTCTCTCTCAGTAGCTGCCTTAGAAGCCGGCTGATGACAAATGGCCACAGTGGACCAGAACTTGAGCTCCTGGAGAGCCCAGTGTCAGAATGGTTTTCGAACTGTAGCTCTTTGCATACCCTGGGTTTTACAAGCAATTGCATGATATGAACTCCAAATGCCATTGCAGCTAGAAAAAGTTTGGCAGGAGGCACACCCAACTGTGAACAGACTTGAGGGGATGGGGGGTGGGGAAGGTGCAGGACTAGCTGTATTTGTAGGTAGGATTTCAAGTTTTTATCCTGAGAATATATTCCTAGATTACTTGTGTAATTGTTAGGCATACATAAAAGTAGAAAAGCAAGACATTGTCTTTCTGATAATAATAAAAAGTAAAAGCAAGCCATTAGAGACAGTTTTCAGAGGTCACTACTGACCAAGGATCTGAGTGGTGCAAGAATTAAGCCTATTGGGGGAGAAAGATTGCTTGGGCGGGGAGATGTTGGGGACACTCAGAGAGAGGAGGGGAGAGGGCTAGAGATACAACCCTAGAGGAACACACCTTCTAAAAGAAAGAAAAAAATATTTTTTTCTTCTGACACAAGCAATATGGGTCCATTATGGACAAATGAGAAAATGCAGCTAAGAAAAACAAAAGTAAAAAGCCCCTTTAATCCCATCACTCCGGTATGGCCACTGTTAACATTTTGGTATATAGCTTTCTAAACTGTATTTTTTCTATGCAAAAATATACATATTTATTTCATAAAAATCAGATAATCATTTTCACTGGCCACTGTAAATGCACCATGATTTGTTCAATCATTAAGTGGATTGGGGCTCTAACATTGGCACTTAGGTAATTTCCAAGTTTTTATGATCACAAACAGCAGTGCTTCCTAGCTGTGTGACCTTGGGAAAGCTAGCTAACCTCTCTGTGCCTCTGGTGCCTCCTCTGGGAATGAGGGTGATGATAGTACCTACCTCATAGGGTCGTTGTGAGGAACAAATGAGATCTTGCCCGTAAAGTGCTTAGCACAGTGCCTGGCACAGTAAATGTTAGCTTTTATTATTAAGTATAATAATGATAATTGTCATTGTTGTTGTTGGGTTCCCTGTGAGTAGGTTTTGCTTTAGGGGAGGGGGAGAGTGACTGGAATTTTTCTTTTCTAGTAGTATACTAAAGTGAGTTCTGGAGTCAAGCAGAGCTGTATGCTTTTGGTGATGTCAATTCACTTCACCGAGACTCAGTTTTCTTATCGGTAAACTGAGAGTTAAAAACAGCTGTTAGGATCAAATGAGAGAATGCTTGTAAAACCCTCAGTGTAGTTCTTGGCGTATGGGAAGAGTTCCAAGTCAGTTGGTATTATTACTATTATTATTACTATTATTATTATCACTACGATGATTCAGCCACTAGTCGGGGTGGGAAGAGGAAGGTGGCACTTGGAATGTTTCTAGCCACTTGTCTGTTTACAAAGAGAGGAAATGATTCTTGAATCAGACTGACCCGGGTTCACGTCTGGACTTTGCCATGTACTAGTTCTGTGACCTTGGTCACAACTTCTCCAAGCCCCTCTCCCCATTTGTAAAAGAATATATATATAGGGCTTCCCTGGCGGCGCAGTGGTTGAGAGTCCGCCTGCCGACGCAGGGGACGCGGGTTCGGGCCCCGGTCCGGGAAGATCCCACATGCCGCGGAGCGGCTGGGCCCGTGAGCCGTGGCCGCTGAGCCTGCGCGTCCGGAGCCTGTGCTCCGCGACGGGAGAGGCCACAGCAGTGAGAGGCCCGCGTAC
>RJWK010063552.1:0-12532 GCA_004363435.1 Platanista minor | reverse complement strand
ATATGCATACATATATCCCCATATCCCTTCCCTCTTGCGTCTCCCTCCCACGCTTTTTATCACACCCCTCTAGGTGGTCGCAAAGCACCGAGCTGATCTCCCTGTGCTATGCAGCTGCTTCCCACTAGCTATCTATTTTACATTTGGTAGTGTATCTATGTCAGTACTAGTCTCTCACTTCATCCCAGCTTACCCTTCCCCCTCCCCGTGTCCTCAAGTCCATTCTCTATGTGTCTTTATTCCTGCCCTGCCCCTATGTTCATCAAAACCATTTTTAGGGGCTTCCCTGGTGGCGCAGTGGTTGAGAGTCTGCCTGCCGATGCAGGGGAAACGGGTTCGTGTCCCGTTCCGGGAAGATTCCCACATGCCGAGGAGCGGCTGGGCCCGTGAGCCATGGCCGCTGAGCCTGCGTGCCCGGAGCCTGTGCTCCGCAACGGGAGAGGCCACAACAGTGAGAGGCCCGCGTACCGCCAAAAAAAAAAAAATTATTTTAGATTCCGTATATACTGTATTTCTTAACATATGGCATTTGTTTTTCTCTTTACTTGTGGATGGACCTAGAGTCTGTCATACAGAGTGAATCCACTTATTTTTGTAAAAAATAGCACAAAATGGATAACTAGAACCCTGTAAGATTGGTTACCTATGCTATTAGGTTAAGGAGAAAAGAAAGAGAAAACAGAGGGAGTAACACTTTTCTGAGTATGATTTTTGGTTAATTTGGGAATCATGTTCATATTCTAAACATTCAAAATTAAATTTAAAAAGATAGAAGGAATTCTAAGATGGAATGCAAACAGGGGCAAGTAAATCCAACTATATTATAAATGAGTAACATAGCCACATTAAATGGGTAGAGGGGCGAACTAATTCAAGTAACTATTGAACACAATGCTTTGGCTAAATACACTCAGGTTAGAGAAACAAAGCAAAACAAAATCCCTGTAAATACATCTTACCTCTGTCCACTGAAATGACCTAGAAATAATGATGCCCTAATAGCAAAGAGTGTATCTAGCACCTGAATGTTGTTTTATAAGTACCATATCCCATCCTCGGGAACTAGATATTCCTGAAGAAATGGCTAATTCCAGGTCTGGGGTGGGGAAGGTCCAAGATGACCCTAGAATTTTTTGTTATGCCAGAAAATTAGCAGATTTTTTTAAAAAAGTAAAAGAGAAATCTACGAGTCTCCAGTAGAAACTAGTTAGCTGGTTAATTTAGATAAATGTCTCTTTTTACAGTAGAATGCTGATTGGTAAATATAGAGGAAGTAGAAGAGTTGGAAAATTATTATTTTGAAATTATAATTCCAGAGGTTTCAAGAATCATGAATGAGTATTATTAAGTCTAGGAGGCCAGCCAGTATGGTGGAGTGCTAGGGTAATCCTGTTTACAGTAAATCACTTGAACATTAAAAAAACAGGGACAAAGTTTGATGAAGATCAGAATAGCTGCATAATCTCAAAGGGTCTTCCTATACATTGCTTATTATTTACAAAACAGAAATAATAACTCTTCAGTGG
Organism: Platanista minor; assembly: GCA_004363435.1. NCBI lineage: Eukaryota > Metazoa > Chordata > Mammalia > Artiodactyla > Platanistidae > Platanista > Platanista minor. The sequence goes on along the minus strand of RJWK010063552.1, from coordinate 11,006 downwards.
AAAAATTAGAGGACACTCTGATTAGATGATCAAATTATAACAGGTGCCTTCAAATGGGGTATCCTCTTAAAGTCACCATATAATTTATGTAGTATTCCAGCAGCTGGGAATGTGTACTTTAAATCTCGATCATGAAGCTATAGAGCGAAATCAAAGCACATTCTATAAACTAATTGTACTGTATACTTTAAACCTTCAATGTTATGGAATACAAAGAGAAGATAAGAAATTCTTCCAGATTACAGGAAATTAAAGAGATGTGACTAAACGCAAAATGTGATCTTAAACTGATCTTGTACTCTAGGGAAAAGTGATATAAAATATATCATTATGAAAATTAGAACGTGGACTGTAAGTTAGATAAAAGCATATTATCAAAGTTAATTTTTCTGAATTAGTAACAGTACTTTGGTTATAAAAAGTACACTCTTGTTTTCAGCTTCCTTTACTCTCATGTTATAGTTTTTATATGTATTCATCTATACACAGAAAATTACATCAAAGTGGTATAATTTTCCTTTCATCCACAATACATATTTTAACTAAAATGAAAGAAAATATTTTCTTTATTTTTAAAATATATTTCTTTATATTTTCCTTTGTGTTTATTATATTACTTGCCCTTTTTTCATTCCTAAAGCTCAAAGTTTACCTTTGGTATAATTTCCCTTCATCTTGACGAACTTCCTTTAACGTATTTTTTAGAGCAGTTCTGCTGACCACAAATTTTTAGTTTTGCTTCATCTATAATGTATTTATTTCACCTTCATTGCTGGAAACATTTTGATGGATAAAGAATTCTGGGTTATCTGTTTCTATTCCTTCAGCGTTTTAAAGATGCTGTTCCAAGGTCTTCTAGCCTCCACTGTCTGTGGCAAGAAAGTCACAATTATCTCAGTCACATCCTGTTTTCCTTTACATGAATAAATTAAAAATTTTTCATTGCCTATGATTTCCATGGTTTAATTGTGATGTGTCTGGGCATGGCATTCTTTGAGTTTATCCTATTTAGGTTTAATGAACTTCTGAAATCTCTAAATTAGTACCTTTTAACAAATGTGGGAAGTTTTCAGATATTACTTAAATATTTCTTTCCCACACCAATCTTTTCTCCTCTCCTTCTAGGATCCCAATAATATGAATGATAAGACTTTTGTTACTGAACTTGTCTCAAGCCTTTGATATGTTTTAAAGCATTTTAACTATTATTCCTTGAATTAGATAATTTCTATTGCTCTATCTTCAAAATCAATGATTTTTTCCCTGTCACCACCATTCTATTATTAAGCCTATTTATTGAATTTCCTATTTCAGCTAATATATTTTCTTTTTAAAACTTCCAGTTAGTTCTTTTTAGAGTTTTATTTGTCTGCTGAGAACTTATTGAGAACTGACAGTTCTCAATAAGTAAAAGAGAAAAAAAAGTGTAAACACCAATAAGCACATATGGTGTTTACACTTTGCTTCATGGAGCTTGGTTGTAAGAGATGTTTATAGTCTTTGAATAGTTTAAATATTTTAGTCCACTCTCTTCTTGATTGAATAGTTTCTGAGGAGAAGCTGAATGTAATCTTATGTTTATTCCTCCACACACAAGTGTTTTTTCCTGGCTTCTTTCAGGAGTCTATTTTTGAATTTCTGTACTTTGAAGATCATACTCCCAGGTGTAGTTTTTTGGAATTCGTCTTGGTGTTCTCTCAGCTCTCTGGAACTGTGGTCTGGTAACTGACTTTAGTTTGAGAAAATTCTCAGTCATTATTGTTTCAAATATTTCTGCTGTCTGTTTCTCTCTTTCTTTTCCTTCTGATAATCCCATTACATCTAAGTCACACCTTCATAGTTGTTCCACAGTTCTTGGATATCCTGTTCTGTTTTGCTGTTGTTTTTGTTTTCAGTCTTCATTCTCTTTGCTTTTTGGTTTCTGAGGATTCTATTATTATGTCCTCTAGCTCAGAGATTCTTTCCTCAGTTGTGTCCAATCTACAATAAGCCCATCAAGACGTTCTTCATTTCTGTTACAGTGTTTTTTACCTCTAGCATTTGGGGGCTTCTTTCTTAATATTTCCATCTCTCTGCTTACATCGCCCATCTGTTCTTGCATGCTGTTTATCCATTAAAGCCCTTAGCATATTGATTATAGTTGTTCAAAATTCCTGGTCTGATAATTCCAACATCCATGCCATGTCTGGTTCTGATGCTTGGTATGTCTCTTCAAATTGCACTCTTTGCCTTTTGATGTGTTTTGTAATTTTTTCTTGTTACTTAGACATGACATTCTAGATAAAAGAAACTGCTGTAAATAGGCTTTTAGTAAAGTGGTGATGAGGTGTGAGGGAGGGGAATTGTCCAATACTTCTATGATTAGGTCCCAGCCTTTTAATGAGTCTGTGCTTCTGCCCTGTGACCTTCACCACTGCCTCTCAGCTTCCCGCCACCCTCCCAGGATGGTTAGAGTGGACTGGAGTTGTTATTTCCCTTCCCCCAGGTCAGTTTGGCTCTGATGACACCTGCAGGTTAGGCTCTATTAAACTAGTTTCCCCTGAGGATAGGCTTTGTCTTGTCAAGAAGAAAAAAGTGCTCTGGTGTATTTCAAAATGATTCCTTTCCCCCTCTGCTTGCCAGAAGTCCAAGAGGATTTTCCTACAAAATTTACTGTGGAATTCCTGGAGGAGAATCTCACAGTATGGTAAGGGCCCCCCTGTGACTGGGTCCCTGGAGTTTTTAACTCTCAGAGTCATCCACACTGAGCCTTCATCAATTCATCAATTACAGTTGAAGTTTTCCTACCCAAAACTGATTTCCTGTAGTGATTTTCCCTTGTGAGTCTCTGCTCCCTTAAGCTGTGATCACCTGTAGTTGCCGGTCTGACTCTCCAGTCTTGGAGACAGTAGTTTGCCCTGTCTTCTTCTCTCTTTTGGGGACCCAAGAGGAGTTGTTGATTTTCAGCCTGTTCAGATTTTGGATCCTTGTTAGGATGGACTGGCAACTTCTCCTTACATGGAGGAACAGGTTTAAAGTCTTTGTGTGATAATTCCTACATGTGAGTCTTGTCAGGGTTGTCACCTGTTGACTGTCTTTTCCTTTGGGAGTTGATTATGTTTATAGGCCATACTCCCCTAGGTCTTTTTATGTTAAGTAATTTTAGATTGCTTAGACTGGACACATAGACGCTTTTGTCATGAGAGTCCAGATCCTGTAAGATCACTCTGGAGAATGTTGACTTACTGTTGGTGCTGCTGTGACTGTAGTCTTACCAGGCAATCAACCTAGTCAGGTTCAGCTGCAAGTTCTTTCTTGCCTTCGGCCAGCATTGATTCTTCGGTCAGTTAAGTTTTCAAAGCACTTGCATGGTACTTAGGTCTGATCCATCTATGCCACTCATGGCTGTGGTTCTCAAAGTCTTTTCTATGCTTTTGTGAGCCTTCTCCACACTTGCCCAGATTGGGGGTGAGTCCATTGTTTGTGTTACCTGAGAACTGGGTTTGCCTCTTGGTGGGTGTTTAGCCAAATGCTACAACCAAGCCAAAGTGTGGGAGAAGAGAGGATTTATTACCTGCTCAAGTAAGGAGAACATGGGGGATCTTTCCCAAAACAGTGCCTCCTCTAACAGCAAAACTGGGGAATTTTTAAGCTAAGGGTGCATGCATATTTATGAAGGGCCTTGGGTGGTATATGCATATTCATGGAGAGGCTTGAGCAAAGGAGAATTCAGCATAGAATTGGGGTAGAGGTTGACAGAGTAGATGATTAAAGTCATGAGGGTCAGCAAAGGTCAGCATCATCAATCTTTATTCCTTACGGGGTTTTGGATCCTGCAAAATAGCTAAAGAAAGTGCTTCAGGCTAGCCTGAAGGTAGAACTGGGAGCCTTTACAACTGATTTCTTTTCTCCAATATGGCTGTTTCCCAGGCCTGGCCAAGAGCAAGCATGGTGGCAAAGCTTAGATCACAAAATGACTTACACCTAAAATGGTTTCTCTTGTGTCAAAGACGTTGTCAGGTTCTTTTCCTCTGGGGACCCCTTACTCTACCTGCTTACACTTGTGTTGATTCATACGTGGAATCATGGTATTCCTTCCCTTGTTCTATCTTCTCCAGTATTTCACCTACAATTTCTGGCCCTCTCTCCTAGTTCCTCTGGCTTGAAAGTTAGGCTCGTTTCATAGTTTTAGCCTCCTGAGCTGTTACGTTTGACTGACTGGGGATCACCTTCAGGACAAAGTTGAGAGAAAATAGAGAAAAAAAAATAATGGAAATTTCACACCATATGCCCTTTGGCAATGGTGGCCCCTTTCCTTTGTTCATCTGGCCCAAGATACAGGTTTGACTTTGGGATTTTTATATACCCATGACTCTACCTCCAGTACTGCAGGAGACATACATTCCTGCAGTGGTTTGATGTTGCAGCAGAGCTAGAAAAGAAAAAAAAAAAGAAAGGAAGAAAAGAAAAGGAATTCACCCTTGCCAACTGAAAAAATGACACAACCTAAAAGTTGAGAGTTATGTTTTATTCAATGATCTTACTGAGGACTACAGCCCAGGAATCAGCCTCTCAGATAGCTCTGAAGAACTGTTCCAAAGAGGTAAGGGAGGATATATATATATATATAGAGAGAGGATATATAGGAGTTTTTGCTGGAAAACAAAACACATATGTAGTTGAACATCAAAAGATACTGCTAATCACAAAAACAGACACCTCAAGCCAATGAGTTTAATGCTTTTGTTGGTTTGGAGAGTCTGGGCTTAATGAAATCATTCTTTGAATATGCATCTTAACTATCTAGGGTCAGTATCCTATTTTTCTCCATCCTGAATTCCCTGCAGGGTGCACCACTGGGGTTGGCTGCAGTGGCTGATGGCTTAATGGTCACAACATCCTTTGTTTATTGAAATGGCAGGCACACCATTTTTGTACACACCCTTTGTACACACCCTTTGTACACACCCTGAATTCTCCACTTTTTCTGGCCTTATGGCCAGAAAGAGGCAGCTTCTCTTAAAGTTTTCGCTGTCTGTATCCACTACACAGTTCCATAACTATAGCTCTAGGTCTTCCTTGGGTCCAAGGTAGGAAACAGAGGAGAAAAAAAAAGATCACTCAGGAGCAGTACTGGTGTTAAATCTTCCTCAAGTTTTGACCATCTCTTTTATCTGCCTGTTATTTTTCATTTTTTCAGAGTCCTCAGGTAGTTTTTGTTTTTGTTTTTTTGTACTTTCCTCAGGATTCATAATTGTAATCAATGGGAGAGGAGAGATAGGCTCTTGTGGTCTTATTCCATGGCATTTAAAGTCTCCATTCTTGTAGGAAAACCTCATGAAATATTACAAGGTAAAGTGATACATTTTATTCAACCTGTTCTTAAATGGTCCAGAGAAAGTGATTACATATATATACATAATCTAAATTATATATATATATATATATATAGTTTTAGAACTAATGTTAAAATATAGCAAAAGGTTAAAAATTAGTGAATGATTTGAAGGGTGTAGAGTTCTCTCTTCTATTCTTGTAATTAATTTTTCATTAAATTTTTAATTATTTCAAAAAATTATTTTCAAAATAAAAATAATTCTGAAACATCTGCAATTTAAAACTATTTTCTAATAAAATTGTTCAGCACACAGCATTTAGCAATACAATTTTGAAAGAGCTTGGCATCTTCTTTATAACTTGTGCTTTCCTGGAAACAACTTTAACACAATAAATCTTCATTTTTCTTGTAACAGAATGTTTCTGGAGCAGTAGTTCTTGCTATTGCTTTTGTACCATCAATTCGGAAGTCAATGTTTTGTTATAAATTAATATGATGGGGTTCTAAACGCTGACAGAAACACTTTTGGGCACCTTTCTTATATATGTGTTTTTGAAGTTACTTCACATATATGTGTTTTTGAAGTTACTTTTTTTCATTGTATTCACTTGCATACAATTTCTGTATCAAAACAAGCAAAGTAGAGCTGGATGCGATGACTGAGCTTTATTCCAGCTGAACTGTGACGTCCTGCTGAATTATAAGAATGTCACAAAATTTTGTCCTTTAAATAAATTCATCAGTTATTCCAGGTGTTGATTCTTGGATCAGACAATGGTAAGAGCCACATTTTGGGTAGTATTTTCTCATAACAACACTAGTTTAATTGTCAGTGACATAGGATTTGAAAGATGTTTTCTCTTCCTGAAAGTCTATAGTTGCTTTCCTCAAAGCAAGCAAACAAACTAAAAATAAACAAACTGTAACATCACAGGTTTCACAGAGGTTTCTTAGCAACACTTAATTCTGAAAAATATTGAGTAATTTCTCTTATTATAAAATTTAAGGAGCTGTGTATTATATTCAAATGACTTCACGTGGGTGTATTTGGTGATACATGCTCTAATGTAGTACCTCTGATTGACAGTTGTGACACATTTGGTTGCTAAATGTTACACATTTAGTGTGCTTGAAGAACCAAAAGAAGGTCAATAACGTTGGAAAAGAGTGAATTAGAGGGAAAGTGGGAAGACCTCAGTGTAGAAGAGGAGACTGGGGAAACCACGTGGGACACTAAAGGCAATGATAAAGGATTAGGATTTTATTTCAAACCTAAGGGAAAACACTATTTATATCTCCATATGTAAATATCTCCATATGATATTTACAATAAGAAATATATATTTCTCTGAATGCCATATGACTAATGGATTGAATAGAACAAGAATGAAAGCAGGAACACCAATTGAGAAGCTTTTCCTTCAATCAAGAAGAGATGCCAGCTTGCACAAAGGCAGAGGCTATGGGGATGGAGAGATATAGATGAACTGGGGACATATTTTTGAAATAGAATCAGCAAGAAATGCTAAAATATTAGATGTTGGGTTTTGAGAGAATAAGTGGTATTATTCCCAAGTTTCTGGCTTGAGTAATTGGTTGGATAATTATGTGGTTAATTGACATGATGAAGAATGAGGGAGAAACATCTGGAAAGGAAATTAATCAGGGATTTAATGTAAGTATCTCAGAGGAAGTAGAAGAGGGTGATATTTAGGTCATATATATATGTATATATACAGGTTACCTTGGAAAAGAGAGGGGCATTGGATCTCTTTTTCTGTTGGAGAATTGGCTGAGGGAGTGACTCAGAGTTTAAAGAGAGAGGTATATTTTGAATAATTATTGTGAAAATTTTACTAAATAATCAATGAAAATAAAATGAAAAGTCAACAGAGACATTTTGAGGTGTCAATATAGGTCAGATATGAATTTGCAATAAGTATCCTGGTACATACTAAAATATATGGTCTTAGGAGTAATTTTTGAAATTTCGTATTAGCCATGAATTTCTTTTCATTTTATCTAGAGCTGTAAACAACATTTTTATTGAGTAATTAAGATACTGGCACTTTACACACACCAAAGAGGAGAGTGAGCAGCCATAAGAAAGTAGGTCAATGGCCAGGAACTCAGTAGCTGCCAGTGAGCCCATGGTTGGCCCTGGCCCCCATCACTGTGAGTGTGTTTGCAACTGGCCCCTGTCACTACATAGGAACTAGCAATTGGCCTGTATAGCTGAGTGTGTGCACACCACCAGCTCTGGCTACCACTGCTGCCACTGGTGCCAATTAGAACCCTAGCTATCAGACTAGGGGTGCCAATTAGAACACTAGCAGCCCTTGTAGCCACTGAATACCCCCATAGTTCTCAAAAAGGACAACACTGTTGTCAATATAGTGGACACTAGGGGACTGACCCAAAGACATCACATCACCTCCAGACCCAGTGCCACCATATGCCCCCACAATTGGTACCTCCACCAGTAGACCCAAGGTTATGGCATAATCCAGGCTGCACCCACCCACAGATGAAAAGCCTTCTTTACCAAAGTCAATCCCTAAAATCTGAAAGAGATAACTTCATCTTCAAATGTGCAGAAAACTGCACAAAACTACAGGGATCATAAAGCATCTGAGAAACAGTATTCCACCAAACGAATACAGTAAATCTGCAGTAACTGGCCCCCCAAAAATGGAGATTAGGAATTGCCCAACAAAGAATTCAAAATAATTGTTCTACAGATGCTCAGAGAGCTACAAGAGAATACAAACAACTTAACAATGGGGAAAAAAACAATGCAAGATCAAAATGAAAAACTCAACAAAGAGATAGAAAACATAAAATGAACCAAACAGAAATTCTGGAACTGAAGAATACAATGACCAAACTGAAAAAATGCAGTAGAGAGCTTCAACAGCAAATTTGAACAACCAGAAGAAAGAATCAGAAAGCTAGAAGACAAGTCAATTAAAATTATCTAATCAGAGGAGCCAAAAAATAAAATAAAATAAAATAAAAGGCAAGAGGAAAGCTTATGGGAATTTTGGGGCACCAGCAAAAGAAATAATGTGTGCAACATTGTAGTCTCAGAAGGAGAAAAGAGAGAGAAAGAGATAGACAGCTTAAATATACAATGACTGAGAACTTTCTTAACCTGGGGAGAAATTTAGACTCCCAAGGTCATTGAAGCTAATGGGTCACCTCAAAATTTCAATTTAAAATGATCTTCTCCAAAACACATAAAAATAAAACTGTCTGAAACCAAAGACAAAGAGAGAATTTTAAAAACAGCAAGAGAAAAAAGATTCTTATACAGGGAGCCCCCATAAGGCTATCAGCAGATTTCTCATCAGAGACCTTTCAGGCCAGGAGAGAATGAGATGATATTTTCAGAGTGAAAAAAAGGAAAAAAATGGGCTTCCCTGGTGGCACAGTGGTTGAGAGTCTGCCTGCTGATGCAGGGGACACAGGTTCGTGCCCTGGTCCGGCAGGATCCCACATGCCGCGGAGCGGCTAGGCCCATGAGCCATGGCCGCTGCGCCTGCGTATCCAGAGCCTGTGCTCTGCAACGGGAGAGGCCACAACAGTGAGAGGCCCGTGTACTGCAAAAGAAAAAAAAAAAACACAAAACCCTGCCAACTAGAGTACTTAATACAGCAAAGTTGTCCTTCAGAGTTGAAGAATAAAGAAAAACATTCCCTAATAAAAAAAGAGCTGAGAAAATTCATCACCATTAAACCTGCCTTACCAGAAATGCTGAAAAGAGTTCTTCAAGCTGAAACAAAACAACACTGATTAATAACATGAAAACATATGAAAATATACAACACACTGTTAAAGGTAAGCATATTCAACTTCAGAATACTCTCATACTGCAATATGGTGATGTGTCAGCTACTTAACTCTAGAGTAAAAGTTAAAGGAAATGAGTATGAAAAATGGTGACGGCTTCCAAAAATTGTGAGTGGATGCACATTATTAAAGTATGTAAATGGTGACATCAAAAACATAAAGTGAGAGAGCAAAAGGGTAGAGTTTTTGTATGCTAAGTTAAATTGTTATTAGCATGAACTGTACTGTTAATTGTATAAAAGGTTTTATGTAAGCCTTGGAGGAACCATGAAGCAAAAATATACAATAGATACACAAAATAAAAACAGTAGGGAATTGGGGTTTCCCTGGTGGTCCAGTGGGTAAGACTCTGTACTCCCAAAGCAGGGAGCCCAGGTTCAATCTCTGGTCGAGGAACTAGATCTTACATGCATGCCACAACTAAGACCCAGCACAGCCTAAATAAATAAATTAGTAAATAAATAAATAAATATTGAAAAAAAAAAAGAGTAGGGAGTCAAGCATACCACTATGGAAAATCACCAATTTACAAAGGAAAGCAGCAAGAGAGGAAGAAAAGTAAAATGAAACTACAAAACAGCTAGGAAAAAATTAATAACTGGCATTGGTAAATCTTGACCTATCGATAACTACTCTAAATGTTAATGGATTGAAATTCTCCTATTAAAAGGTACAAGAGTGACAGAATGGATAAAAAAACAAATCTGAACTATATGCTGTCTACAAGAGACTCACTTCAACTTTAAGGACACATAGGCTTAATATGAAGGGATGACATAGATATTTCTTGCCATTGGAAACCAAAAGAAAGAAATAGTAGCTATGCTTATATGAGGTAAAGTAGACTTTACACCAAAAACAGTAATGAGAAGCCAATATTGTCACTATATGATGATAAAGGGGTCAATTCATCAGGAAGATATAACAATCATAAATATATATACACCTATCATTGGAGTAAATAATATATTAAGCACGTACTTAGAGATCTGAAGGGAGATATAGACAATGACACAATAATGGTAGGGAACTTCAATACCTCACCTTCAATAATGAACAGATCATCCATACAGAAAATCAACAGGAAAACATTGGACTTGAGCTACACTTTAGATCAAATTTAACTAACAGATATAAGCAGAACATTCTATCCAACAGCAACAAAATACACATTATTCTCAAGTGCACACAGAACATTGTGCAGGATAGATCATATTATAGGTCATAAAACAGGTCTTAGAAAATGTAGGAAAACTGAAATCAGACCAAGTGTCTTCTCTGACCACAATGATATGAAACCAGAATTAAGTAACAGGAGGAAAGCTGGAAAATCCATAAATATGTGGAGATTAAATAACATGCTCCTGAATGCCCAATGAGTCAAAGAAGAAATTAAAAGGAAAATGAAGAAACATCTTGAAACAAACAAAAAAGGAAGCAGAGCATATAAAACCTACGGGAGATTGCAAAAGCAATTCTAAGAGGGAAGCTTGTAGTGATAAGCACCTACACTAAGAAAAAAAAGATCTCAAATAAACAACTTCACTTGACATCTCAAGGAACTAGAAAAAAAAGGACAAACCAAGCCCAACGTTAGCAGAAGGAAGGAAATAACAAAGATCATAGCAGAAATAAATGAAATGAAGGCTAGAAGGATAGTACAAAAGATTAATGAGACTGAGTTGGTTTTTTTGAAATGAAAAAAAAAATTGACAAAACTTTAGCTAGACTACCTCAGAAAGAAAGATAATTCAGATGAAGTCAGAACAACAAGGTCCTGCTGTATAGCAAAGGAAACTATACTCAGTATCCTGTGATAAACCATAATGGAAAAGAA
>RJWK010063551.1:0-12531 GCA_004363435.1 Platanista minor | reverse complement strand
TGTTTGTTGGCAGTCTGTATATCTTCTTTGGAGAAATGTCTATTTAGGTCTTCTGCCCATTTTTGGATTGGGTTGTTTGTTTTTTTGTTATTGAGCTGCATGAGCTGCTTGTAAATTTTGGAGATTAATCCTTTGTCAGTTGCTTCATCTGCAAATATTTTCTCCCATTCTGAGGGTTGTCTTTTGGTCTTGTTTATGGTTTCCTTTGCTGTGCAAAAGCTTTGAAGTTTCACTAGGTCCCATTTGTTTATTTTTGTTTTTATTTCCATTTCTCTAGGAGGTGGGTCAAAAAGAATCTTGCTGTGATTTATGTCATAGAGTGTTCTGCCTATGTTTTCCTCTAAGAGTTTGATAGTTTCTGGCCTTACATTTAGGTCTTTAATCCATTTTGAGCTTATTTTTGTGTCTGGTGTTAGGGAGTGTTCTAGTCTCGCGTGTAGTTCTTATATTACCTTTGTAAAATGAAAGACATGTATTACAAGACCATTGTATGAACAAAGGAAATCTTGAAGTTTGATGACTTGGCTGAACCCCCAGATCTATTACAGTCTGGGATTTTGTGTGAATAAAAGTTCATTTCTAGGTAGGATGGATTGAGATTGTCTCCAGGAGGATTAGTGAACTGGCCATATGGGGTGGAGATGTCTCAGAGGATGACATTTATTATGTAAGTTTTAAGCACTTTGTAATACATATTCCCTCACTTTAAATCTGGCATCTAAAGAAATACATTATTGATCAGGTGGAATAATTTTTTTTTTTTTGCCTCTCCTGTCAGTAGATTGTTTAGACAATAAAAGAAGAGGAAACTTTCAAAGGCTTATTCATTCCCCTCAACAATCCCTGATAGAGATCAACCACAGAGATCATCTAAACATTCAGATAACCCTAAAGTCTTTTTATTTGGCTTCAGAGTACAATGTATGATCTACCACCTCTCTTCATTATAACATCAATTTGCTTTGGCTAAAGACACAGTTGGGTAGGGTACAGAGGCTATAGGGGAGACAGTCTGGGAAGAGTTAGCACAAGAGCTGGGTGCCCGGGAGTCCCCTGGTGGCCTAGTGGTTAGGATTCCAGGCTTTTAATGCTGGGGTCTGGGTTCAATCCCTGGTCGGGGAACTGAGATCTGGCAAGGCATGCGGCGTGGCCAAAAATAAAAAAGAAGAAAAAAAGAAAAAGTGGGCGCACAGCAAACCTCGTGTTAAACGTTTAGCACTGTCCTTCCCATCATGGAGGTGATGACCATGCTCAGTATAATTTAGTTGTCCAGCTACAGACTTTTCCTCATTGAGGAAGTTGAGGCAAACCCTCTCTCATTCTACTTCGTCCTGAAAGAAGTCTGGAACCAAAAGAAACCCTCTCAGAAGTTAAAGAGCTGTGGAGAGCACTACTGAGAGGGAAAATTTTCTAATTATTCTGAGATGCACAGTGAACTGCTCCTGAGAAAACCATTTACTTTTGGCTCTTAGCTGACATTGATCTGGTGCCCTCTTGATTTTTCCCCCCAGGTTAATAGGAAGATCAGGAGGCTGACTTCACCTTTTGGCTTTCTTGGCCTGATGCTGAACTCCTGATGGTGAGAACGGTGGATATTCCTAATTCCAGATGTTACCTGGGCCTTGACTGATGTAGTCAAAGTGGGCAGTGGGATGTTTCTAAAATTTCTATGATTCTTGGATCTCTTAATCAATTTTTGAAGTTGACTCAAAGTTACTGTGAACTTTATAGGCATTTTACTGTGATTTCTTGTGAACTAAGATTTTTTTGATGGTTTAGCATCTTTTTAACCATTTTGAATTTTCACTATTTTCCATGAGAAGAGGACGCATGCATACATTTAAGAGGGGAATTCAGCTCTCTGCTGACTGGCAGTTTCGGGGTTATGTAATCTCTAACAGGCTCAGAGAGCATGATGCCCCCTACAGTTCTGGTGAAGCCCGTCATTAAAGCTTGCGTACGTGGTTTCTGATGAAGTGCTTCCTGTTCCTGTAATTTGGGACTGTCTGTGAGGTAAAACACTTTCCTTCCAAACTAAGTGGATGAAAATACGCTACTGCTTCTTGGGGGAGTTAGTGGATAGGGAATTAACATTTATTAAACACTCATTTTGGGAGTTGACCAGCAAGATCTCATTCAGCCCTCATAATGGCATCTGAGGCAGGCCTAATTAGTCTTATTTTATAGGTGAGGAAATTGAGGCTCAGAGGGATTGACAGTTGGTTCAAGATCCCCCAGATCGTAAGTGGCAGAGCTTGGATTTGAATCTGAGGGGCCATGTCCCCATAGCCAGTGCCCTTGCCACCAGGCCACTGGGATATTAGCGGAGGTACAATGGGGAGAGGTCAACCTCTTTCCAAGGCTCTGATTTCCCTAGGGTCCTTCCTTTTCCCTAGCTCACACCTGGCTACCATCTACTCCCTGTTCAGTTTTAACTGGTATTTAGTTAGGGTAGTTGATAACCACCATAACCCTTCATATTTTAAGAAGACCACAGGGAAAATCTTTCAGACCTCAAAGAGTGAAGCTATAGGGTGGAATTAATGGGAGTGGTTGGGCTAATGTTTGGGGAGAGGCAGCCTCTTAGTTATTGAGTCGTTTTTGGACACAACAGCTGGGATTATAAAGAAAGGGGAATCCTGCTGCTTGCTCACATGGCTCCTCTCAGGATGTTTTCTTCCATGCTGAAAAGCTAAGGCTTGGAAGAGCATTCCTAATCACACCTCTGGTGAAGGGCCCTCTGCTGCTTCTTCTGAAGAGAGGAGCTGCGGGCAACTGGCAAACCCGTTCACCTGCTCTCAACCATCCCTGCTATTGCAGAGTGAGTTAACTACCTAAACTAACTTCTTTGAGGGGGTAGGCCCCAGGATAGAAATTTGCATGTTTTGTATCTGGTGATTTAAAAAAAAATTTTGCATGATTCTTTTCCAGTTTGCATTTCCTGTAGGCTCCGTAGTATAGGATGAGTGGAGTAATAAATAAATCTACTTGGATGGTATTTGTCTTTTAAGGCAGTGTTTCTCAAACTTTAATGTGCATAAGAATTACCTGGCAATCTCATTGAACTACAGATTCTGTTTCAGTCAGTCTGGGGTGGAGCTTGTAATTCTGCATTTTTAATAAACTTCCATGTGATGCTGATGTTGCAAGGTCCACACTCTGAGTAGCAAAATTATAAGCTCCTTAAATTCCAGGTAATAAGAAAAATTATGGAGTTTTTCTATAAAATCTGCATATGTCATTTTACCAGGTAGAAAAGTAAAGTATGTCATGGTTGTTACCATTACAATGGTAATGCTACATTCTCTATACATGATACCAAATATCTGAATTAAACTTCTCAAAAACCTGTTAATCAATTAGATGTTATATCATCTCTACAATGGCAATTTCTGGATACTTGGAGACACTAAAAATGAATTTCTCGCTTTTGGTTCAGATGTTCAGTAGTGTGCAGATACTTTTAATATTGGCGATAGACTTTTGGACACATTTTAGTGTTGGTTAGTAGGTGTGCATTCCCAGCCTTCTGATTATTTCAGTCAGATTTGCTTGCTATTTGTCATGGTACCCATTTTTTAGAGTGGCTAATACTGCAAATCATGCCTTCTCAAAGAGGGTGATATTGCATACAAGAGGGCAAAATTGGTTCTTGGGGGGGCAATATCTCAGATATCACAATGGTTTGTGGCCCTCTAAAGGACCATTGTACATAAACAGATATATAGTATATCTGTGGTTTTATTTATTTATTTTTTTGGCTGCGTTGTTTCTTCGTTGCTGCGTGTGGGCTTTCTCTAGTTGCTGTGAGTGGGGGCTACTCTTGGTTGTGGTGCGCGGGCTTCTCATTGCTGTGGCTTCTCTTGCTGTGGAGGATGGGCTCTAGGGGCATGGGCTTCAGTAGTTGGGGCATGCGGGCTCAGTAGTTGTGGCTCACAGGCTCTAGAGTGCAGGCTCAGTAGTTGTGGCGCACAGGCTTAGTTGCTCCATGGCATGTGGGATCTTCCCGGACCAGGGATCGAACCCGTGTCCCCTGCATTGGCAGGCGGATTCTTAAGGACTGTGCCACCAGGGAAGTCCCTATCTGTGGTTTTAAAGTTTAATCAGGAGACAATTAGGGAAAAAATATCTACAAACTTCCTTAGTGGGTATGATAATGAAAGAAAGGTTGAAATACACAGCTGTAAATGCTCTTACACATACTTATTCAATTGAGGTGAAAAAGATTTTCCCCTGGCCTGTTGGCTCTTTGTGTTTTGCTTTGTGTCTGCATCATCGCCGTGGATTTTTAAAGCACCTGCTTCTAGAAGAGGGATGATTCCTTTTTTTTCATATTTCTTTATTTCAGGAACATTTTCTTCTATTATATCCTTAAATGTTTTTAATAGTCTAAGAAATTGTGATAAAGTATATATAACATAAAATTTACCATCTTAACCATTTTTAAGTATACAGTTCAGTGGCATTAAGTACATTCACATTGTTGTGCAGTCATTATTACTGTTCATCTTTAGAAATTTTTCATCTTCTTAAACTGAAACTTCACATCCATCGAACAATGACTCCCCATTCATCCCTTCCCCGGCCCTTGGCAACCACTGTTCTATTTTCTGTTTCTATGAAGCTGACAACTCTAGGTACTTTATATAAGTGGAATCATACAATATTTGTCCTTTTGTGACTTGCTAATTTCACTTAGCATAATATCCTCAAGTTTCATCCAAGTTGTAGCATATGTCAGAAATTCCTTAAAAGGCTGAATGATTTTCCATTTTATGTACATACCCTGTTTTGTGTATCCATTCTTCCCTCGATGGACACTTGGGTTGCTTCCACCTTTTGGCTATTGTGAATAATGCTGCAGTGAACATAGGTGTATAAATAATCTGTTTTTAGTCTCTGCTTTCAGTTCTTTTGGGTGTATACCCAGAAGTGGAGTTAGATCATATGGTAATTCGATATTTAATATTACCATTTTCTATAGCAGCAGTACCAGATTGATTTCTTTTTAATACATTTTGTTCAGTGTTTGGCCGAGTGCAGTGAATATATGACAGAAAGTGATATGAAGTTCAGGGTAAATAATCTGCTGAATGATTCAGCACCATGACTATTAAATCAACCTCTCCTACACACTCACCCTTGCGTGCCCATGTATTACAATGTATGCACTTTTCAAACAAGTGCATGGCTGGGAATTTAGAAAATATGGGTCAGATCCTTTTGAAAATGTGGACTATTTACCATGGAATCCCACATTTAAAAGAAACCTAGAAAGGCTTGTGGGAGATTTAAAGGGGTCAGAGCTACAAAGGTGATCCACAGATGTGAATGAAGATTAACCGAACCGAGAACATGTTGAGGGTAGGAATTGCTGGAGTTTGGATTTTCAACCTCCTTTCCTTTCCTCCATCTCCTTCCCTCACCTCTGCAGTGTATGTGCATGGTCATTCCATGAAGTTTGGTTGAATAAATAACCCAGAGTGGAAAAAAGAAGTGAAAGAATTGTTTGTTTTCTAATCTGTGAAAAGCTATTTTGAAGACTGTAAGGACTTTCTATTTTATACCTCTGTCCAGGCTAAAGGATGTGGGTTTAATTAGCAGTGGAAGACAAGGTTTGGAGAGATGGAAAATGAGCACTGGGCAAGGCTGCTGAATTTACCCTTGGCATCTCTAGTGTCAGGGTAGAGGAACTGGAACTCTCTGAAGGATGGCCGATGCTGATGTATCATGGACCTTCCCAGCCCTGCTGTTCTGTGCTGATGTTTCTCAGCTTTTAAACAGCCAACGAAAACAATTTTGTTTTTTTTTTTGCAGTGTTGAACAGCAGCTAGCATTAAGATAAGAAGGTTGTTCTTAAACACAACACTAATGTCAAAATCTAGGGATGGCCCCAGATTGCAGGCAAAGTGTTTGTAGCAGCAGGAGGTGGAATGTGTAATGATAATATTTGCTAAAGGACATGCTGTCTCCATCCCATACCTCACTTATGTTTGTCAATTATCCACGTTTCTTGTTGTTCATCTTTGGAGAGGGGGCTTTCTTTTTTTTTTTTTTGTGCGGTACGCGGGCCTCTCACTGTTGTGGCCTCTCCCGTGGCGGAGCACAGGCTCCGGACGCGCGCAGGCTCAGCGGCCATGGCTCACGGGCCCAGCCGCTCCGCGGAATGTGGGATCTTCCCGAGCCGGGGAACGAACCCGTGTCCCCTGCATCGGCAGGCGGACTCTCAACCACTGCGCCACCAGGGAAGCCTGAGAGGGGGCTTTCTTAAAATGAAGATTAGCCCTTAAGAAAGGTTACCGTTTATATCTTTGTGTAAGTTAATTTTGAAATCCCTTCTTGCAGTTTTACTGGAAGACAAGCGCACCTGATCAGACTGCAGGTATGGGGTGAGATGAAGTGGCAGGAGCAGCACAGGGAATGAAATGTGAGGATTAAAATCAAGCTTGATGCCTCCCCTGTGCTCCTGCATCTTCACCCAGCCTCCATGTTTCTGTTCATGGTGCTAGCACTCTAGCAATCTCAAGGCCTTCCTTGGGGTGACCTCTGACTCTGTCCTCCCTTTCAGTGTTCAGTCTTGTAGACTATATGTCTGAAATATTTCTCTAAACAATTCTCCCCTCTTTCTGTTCCTATAAGCACCACTCAAGTTTAGTTCTTTATGACCTGTCACCTCTAATATTGCAT
The DNA here is from genome assembly GCA_004363435.1 of Platanista minor. Classification (NCBI taxonomy): domain Eukaryota; kingdom Metazoa; phylum Chordata; class Mammalia; order Artiodactyla; family Platanistidae; genus Platanista; species Platanista minor. Next base: position 5,844 of record RJWK010063551.1, on the reverse strand, counting down.
GTTGTCTGTCCTGATCATCTACACGCAGCTCTGTCACTTTATCCTTCCTAAAGCATGGCTTTGATCATGCTTTTCCTCAGTTCAAAAACCCTGACTGGCTCCCGTGGCTTATCACATCAACTCCAATGTTCTCAGGTGGCATCAGGCCCTGTAGGGTAGGGCTCCAAGCTTGACTCCATGATTCTCCTCTTCTATATTCTCTTCAAGTTGGGCTGGTGGTCCAAAGAGGCCAGAATGCTTAACAATCTGGTATTAAATGGAGCTTTGAAAAATGAATATCAACTACAACTATCACCATTGAATGTATGCTGTGTACCAGGTGTTGTGTTGGGCATGTCATGTACACCTCATTTAACCTACATACTGACTGAATTCAGTGATGTACCCATTTTAAGGATGAGAAAACAGTCTTAGAGAAGTTAATTAAAGCTACATGGCTGTAAAGTGAATGAAGCTGGGATTTGAATCTAGGTTTGTTTGACTTCAAAACCCTGTGCTTTTAAGAAGGGGTGAAGAATATTACAGGCAAGAATTCTAGCTTGGATAAAAGTTTGGGACAAGAATTAGTGTAGTGTTTTCCAGGATCATTTGTAAGACTGCTTGTTGAGTAGTAGATAGACCTATGAAGGGATAGTGCATTAGTCTGCTAGGGCTGCCATGACAATATTACAGACTGGGCAGCTTAAATAACAGAAATTTGTTTTCTCACAGTTCTGGAGGCTGAAAGTGCAAGATCAAAGGGCCAGCAGATTTCTGCTGAAGCCTCTCTCCTTAGCTGGCAGATGGTTGCCTTCTCACGTGTGCACATATGGCCTTTCCTCTGCACATATGTCCCCAGTGTCTCTCTTTTAATAAAGACATAAGTCAGATTGGATTAGGGCACATCCTAATGGCCTCATTTTAACTTAATTATTTCTTTAAAGGCCCTTATCTCCAAATACAATCACACTCTGAGATGCTGGGGACCAGGGCTTCAACATATGAATTTTGGGGGTACACAATTCAGTCCATAACAGATCTGAGGCAGCTGGATTTTGAAGGGTATGAAAACGAGGCATAGGGATTTACTTTTTTTTTTTTTTTTTTTTTTTTTGCCGTACGCGGACCTCTCACCCTCGTGGCCTCTCCTGTTGCGGAGCGCAGGCTCCGGACGCGCAGGCTCAGCGGCCATGGCTCACGGGCCCAGCCGCTCCGCGGCATGTGGGATCTTCCCGGACCAGGGCACGAACCCGTGTCCCCTGCATCGGCAGGCGGACTCTCAACCACTGCGCCACCAGGGAAGCCCTACATATATATTTTTAAATTTTAAATGTTCTTTTTCTTTTTTTTGTTTTTGGCCGTGCCATGCGGGTTGCAGGATCTTAGTTCCCTCACCAGGGATAGAACCCTGGCCACGGGCAGTGGAAGCGTGGAGTCCTAACCACTGGACCACCAGGGAATTCCCCTTTATATTTGTATAGCTATTTTATTATTGTCTGTCTTTCCCAGTAGAATGTAAGCTCCATGAGGGCATAGACTGTTTTTGTTCAGTAGTTGTGGCACATGGGCTTAGTTGCACCGTGGCATGTGGGTTCTTCTCGGAACAGGGCTCAAACCCGTGTCCCCTGCATTTGCAGGCAGATTCTTAACCCTGTGCCACCAGGGAAGCCCTGTCCAATAGAATTTAAACAGATGATAGATTGCTGGATATTGCCTTTTTATCTTCTCTTAAAATAAAATTTTTTTCCTTAACAAATATCTTTAGATAAATGAACACACAGACGCATGTATTTGAGACTCTTGAAATATACAGGCTAAAAACTTAGTTTTGTTTTTCCTTAAATTCTGCTTTCCCCAAATCATGATCACATAGTCCCTTCTCTGCAGTAGAATTTCGTTATGAGAAAGTAGGTGTGACTTTCTTTAAAAATCCAGGTGTTTTAGCAATCTGGTTACTCTTATCAGATTATCTGTTTGCATCTACTCTTTTTGTTGTAATTTTCATTAAGGTTACTTGTCGAGTCCTTGGTTTCTGTCAGATCTCTCTTCCTTTTCCTCATCACACCTGTATTTAAAAATTCACCTCTCTTTGTACCTATGTGGGTGCTAACAGTCCATTCAAACATAAGCCTATCGCCTTTCTCTATAATTTTCTCCAGGAGGGCTGCTGGTTATGGTATGGTGTCTCATAAAATACAACTATAGGTAGGCTAGGCATTGAAACCAAATCCACCCTCCTTCTATTTTCTAAGGAATCATAATCAAAGGTAAACCTGAATCTGCTTGTATTTCATATATTTCATACAGGTGAAGACTCTTGTTAAATCTAGTCCTTCTTTTACAGGTAGTCTGAGTGGTATAAATGGCACTGGAATTTTTTTTTTAACATCTTTATTGGAGTATAATTGCTTTACAATGGTGTGTTAGTTTCTGCTTTATAACAAAGTGAATCAGTTATACATATACATATGTCCCCATATATCTTCCCTCTTGCGTCTCCCTCCCTCCCACCCTCCCTATCCCACCCCTCTAGGTGGTCACAAAGCACCGAGCTGATCTCCCTGTGCTATGCGGCTACTTCCCACTAGCTATCTGTTTTACGTTTGGTAGTGTATATATGTCCATGCCACTCTGTCACTTCGTCCCAGCTTACCCTTCCCCCTCCCCGTATCCTCAAGTCCATTATCTAGTAGGTCTGTGTCTTTATTCCTGTCTAACCCCTATGTTCTTCATGACCATTTTTTTTTTAGATTCCATATCTATGTGTTAGCATATGGGTTTTGTATTTCTCTTTCTGACTTACTTCACTCTGTATGACAGACTTTATGTCCATCCACCTCACTACAAATAACTCAATTTCATTTCATTTTATGGCTGAGTAATATTCCATTGTATATATGTGCCACATCTTCTTTATCCACTCATCTGTTGATGGACACTTAGGTTGCTTCCATGTCCTGGCTATTGTAAATAGAGCTGCAATGATCATTGTGGTACATGACTCTTTTTGAATTATGGTTTTCTCAGGGTATATGCCTAGTAGTGGGATTGCTGGGTTGTATGGTAGTTGTATTTTTAGTTTTTTAAGGAACCTCCCTACTGTTCTCCATAGTGGCTGTATCAATTTACATTCCCACCAACAGTGCAAGGGGGTTCCCTTTTCTCCACACCCTCTCCAGCATTTATTGTTTGTAGATTTTTTGATGATGGCCATTCTGACCGGTGTGAGATGATATCTCATTGTAGTTTTGATTTACATTTCTCTAATGATTAATGATGTTGAGCATTTTTTCATGTGTTTGTTGGCAATCTGTATATCTTCTTTGGAGAAATGTCTATTTAGGTCTTCTGCCCATTTTTGGATTGGGTTGCTTATTTTTTTGATATTGAGCTGCATGAGCTGCTTATAAAGTTTGGAGATTAATCCTCTGTTCACTGATTCATTGGCAAATATTTTCTCCCATTCTGAGGGTTGTCTTTTCATCTTGTTTATGGCTTACTTTGCTGTGCAAAAGCTTTTAAGCTTCATTAGGTCCCATTTGTTTGTTTTTGTTTTTATTTCCATTTCTCTAGAAGGTGGGTCAAAAATGATCCTGCTGTGATTTATGTCATAGAGTGTTCTATGGCACTAGAATTATTGGGTAAAGTAATTTAAAGCAATAGTTGTCCAACAGATCCAGAATTCCTCCTTAATGGTCTATCACAATCACTGGGGAGGTGTTTCCAAGGGCCATACAACTCCATTTTGAAGATCGTAGTGGTCAGAGAAAACCTTACTGGTGGGAGTGTATCATACCTCTCAGGTGTGCTGGGGGAAGAAAGGGGTTGAGAATCACTGGTCAAAGATTCTGAGAGAACAGAACACATGAAACTAAAAGATGACTTTGTTTCTATCTATCCTCTACTCTTTATCACAGGTTGGTCTTTTGGTTCCCCAGACCCTGTTTGCTAGCATTTATGGAACGTTTAAACTGTATAGGATGATGTAGGCTGATGGGAAGAGGAAACTCTGCAGGGCAACATGTAATCCAGAATGAGGTTAAGAGATGATGAAATTTGAGCATGCCTGTTGGAAATAGAGAAAAGTGGAAGGATGTTAACAGGAGAATCTGTCTACTGAACCTCATGTCTAATTTAGTGCATCTTTGTTCATTATAATAGTTTTCTGACCTACAACTTCTACAGTTATGATTTAAAAAAAAATACATTGAGTTTCTTCCTAACAGTTGGATTGCACAAGTGGGAAAGTACTCTGGGGGAAATGCTATGCAGACAAAAGGTATGAAAAGTTTTTGTTCAATATGTAATCTATTCTCCCTGCTTCTCTCAGCCACACACATACAAGTAGGTTGGAGATTCACTCAGTGGTCATAATAATTTATGGGAACTGGAAGGGAACTAACACGAAGTGTCTAAGATGTGTCAGATACTTTACACACGTTGTACATTACCTCGTGTGGTCTTAGCAATTTGATTTAGATACTAATAGTCCACTTTATATGTGAGTAAACTGAGGCTCAGAGATGAAGGACTTGCCCCAAAACACATAGCTGGTCAGTGCTAAAGCTGAGTTTGCAGGCTTCAAAGCCATGACACTGCAGTGCTTCTGAGCACTTTTGCTTAAAGCAATGGTTTGTAAACTTTTTCTGTAATGAGCCAAATAGTAAATATTTTAGGTTTTGTGGACTAAGAGACAAGATAGAGGATATTATGTAAGCACTTATATAACCATTTAAAATGTAACTTTTAAAAAATGTAGAAGCCATTCTTAAGAGACAGGCTGTGCAATAGGCCAGATTTGGCCTACAGGTCATAGTAGTAAGCAAAATCAGTTTTGGGGGAGGTGAGGTGATTGTTTGAATGAATAATTGTCATTAATGTTATATGAAATTTGCATAGTCTTTTAGTAACTGAGAGTTCAGATTCCCTCATTAATGAATTCCAATGTTAAATTATCCTTTCAGTTCACAGCAATCCATGTTTGTTATATTTTGTCTGCTAATGTGGATGGTGGTTGGGAAAATTTCATAACTGCATATTAACTACATAAGATATAAAGTATATATAAATACCTAACATAGTATTCATTACATGGTGTAGTTACTATTAACCTTATCAGTAAATGAAAAAGTATTATTATGATGTGGGTCTATAATTATTTTTTATTTTGGGGGGTAATGATGTCTGTCCTGTACATGGTCTAGGTTAATGTCTCTTTCTTAGCTCTTAAACATTTTTGTAATTAGTCTTTCTATTTGGTACATACTACTGTCCTTGTTTATAGAAATTCAAAATAAATCCCTGTAGACTTATGTGAAAAAACCAAGCCCCCCCAACTCCTCCCCCCACAAAAGCCCCCAAACGTCAAGTTTTAAATTCTGAATTAAAAGTTCTAGAAGAAAAATTCCTCTTGATAAAATTTTTCTTCATATAAGGCCCTAATCTAATTTGACAAATATGTGTCACCTGTGTTTAAAAGGAAGGGGAAAAGAAGATTATGACTGAAAATTTTGAAAAAGATAAGTCAACATATAAATCTGTGCAATCAACATGTTTATTAAACAACTGTGTACTGAGCATTTAGAAGTATGGTATCCTATTTCTATATTAACAAGGCATTAAGCTCAAATTAACCCACCTTTCAAATTCAACCTTTTCTTCTGGGAAGAGGGAAGGTTTAAGTCATTACCTAAGGAAAGTAGAATAATGCTGGGAAGATTCGTAGCTTCACGCCTTTGCAGATGCACATGGGCCAGTATCTTACACAAAGGAAGAGTGAAGGGTTTTTCTCTCAAAAATCTTCTTCGCATAATTACTTCAGATCCCAAATTCAACTATGAAACATTCAGTCCTTTGGGCTTAATT
>RJWK010063549.1:0-12532 GCA_004363435.1 Platanista minor | reverse complement strand
GGGGACTAGTGCCTGTGTTCTGGTGGATGAGGCTGGATCCTGTCTTTCTGGTGGGCAGGTCCACGTCTGGTGGTGTGTCTGTGGACTTATTCTCATTTTAGGCAGCCTCTCTGCTAATGGGTGGTGGTGGGGGGGTTGTGTTCCTGTCTTGCTAGTTGTTTGGCATAGGGTGTCAGCACTGTAGCTTGCTGGTCGTTGAGTGAAGCTGGGTGCTCATGTTGAGATGGAGATCTCTGGGAGATTTTTGCTGTTTGTTATTATGTGGAGCTGGGAGGTCTCTTGTAGATCAGTGTCCTGAAGTTGGCTCTCCCACCGCAGAGGCACAGCACTGACTCATGGCTGCAGCACCAAGAGCCTTTCATCCACACAGCTCAGAATAAGAGGGAGAAAAAGTAGAAAGAAAGATAGAAGGAAAGAAAGAAAGGAGGGAAGGAAGGGAGGGAGGGACAAGAAAGGAAGAAAGAATGAAAGAAAGAGGATAAAATAGATTAAGGTTAGATAAAATAAAATAAGGTTATTAATATAAAAATTATTATTAAGATAGAAAAATTTTTAAAAGTTAAAAAAAAAACAAAAACCGGACAGATAGAACCTTAGGACAAATGGTGAATGCAAAGCTATACAGACAAAATCTCACACAGAAGAATACACATACACACCCATAAAAAGAGGAAAAGGGGAAAAAAATAATAAATCTTGCTCTCAAATTCCACCTCCTCAGTTTGGGATGATCCATTGTGTATTCATGTATTCCACAGATGCAGGGTACCTCAAGTTGATTGTGGGGATTTAATCCGCTGCTTCTGAGGCTGCTGGGAGAGGTTTTCCTTTCTCCTCTTTGTTCACACAGCTCCAAGGGCTTAGCTTTGGATTTGGCCCCACCTCTGCGTGTAGGTCGCCTTAGCGCGTCTGTTGTTTGCTCAGACAGGACGGGGTTAAAGGAGCAGCTTTCTTGGGGGCTCTGGCTCACTCCGGCTGGGGGGAGGGAGGGGCATGGAGTGCGGGGCGAGCCTGCGGTGGCAGAGGCCGACGGGACGTTGCAACAGCCTGAGGCGCGCTGTGCGTTCTCCCAGGGAAGCTGTCCCTGGATCATGGGACACTGGCATTGGCAGGCTGCACAGGCTCCGGGAGGGGAGGTGTGGAGAGTGACCTGTGCTCGCACACAGGCTTCTTGGTGGCGGCAGCAGCATCCCTAGCGTCTCAGGCCTGTCTCTGGGGTCCGTGCTGTTAGCCGCGGCTTGCGCCTGTCTCTGAAGCTCCTTTAAGCAGTGCTCTTAATCCCCTCTCCTTTTGGGAGGTCTGAGGTCTTCTGCCAGCATTCAGTAGGTGTTCTGTAGGAGTTGTTCCACGTGTAGATGTATTTCTGGTGTATCTCTGGGGAGGAAGGTAATCTCCACGTCTTACTCTTCCGCCATCTATTCTTCCCTCTCGTCATTCCTTTTTTTGGCTGAGTAATATTCCATTGTATATATGTACCACATCTTCTTTATCCATTTGTCTATTGATGGGCATTTAGGTTGCTTCCATGAGCTGGCTATTGTAAATAGTGCTGCAGTGAACATTGGGTTGCATGGACTCTTTTGGTTTTGTTTTTATTTTTTATTTTTTCCAGATTTTTGAGGTATAAGTATATTTTGATTAAATGTCCATTTTATCTGATAAAAGTATAGCCAATCCTGCTCTCTTTTGGTTACCATTTTCAAGGAATATCTTTTTCTGTCCCTTCACTTTTGGCCTGTGTGTGTCCTTAAAGCTAAAGCGAGTCTCTTGTAGGCAGTATATTGTTTGGTCTCTCTTTTTTTTTTTTTAATCCATTCAGCCTCTGTGTGTCTTTTGAATGGAGAATTTAATCCATTTACATTTAAACTAATTATTGGTAGGTAAGGACTTATTCCCATTTTGTTAGTTGTTTAAGACTATTTTGTAATTCCTTTTTCCTCTTTTCCTCTCTTGTGGTCTCTTTTTGTAACCTATCCTTTTGTTGTTGTTTTTACATGGTTTTATTCCTTTATATTTTGTGTCTCTGTTAAAAGTTTTTTTTTTTTTTTGGTGGTTATTATGAGGCGTACATGAAACAACATATATTTATAATAGTATTTTAAACTGATAACTTACCTTTAATTTCATACAAACACTCTACACTTTTACTTCTCTTCCCTCCATGTTTTGGTTATTGATGTCATACTTTACATATTTTTATACTGTACTTCCATTAACATATAATTGTAGCCCTAGTTATTTTTATTGCTTTTGTCTTTTAACTTTTACACTGGAGTTAAAACTGATTTATGTCCACCATTATAATATTTGAGTGTTCTGAATGTACCTGTATATTTGCCTTTACCAATAAGTTTTTTATGTTCATATGGTTTCATGTTGTTACTTAAACTTCTTTCATTTTAACTCTAGGAATTCCCTTCGGTGTTTATTGTAGGAGGGTCCAGTGATGCCATACTCCTCAGCTCTGATTTTTGTCTTGGAATGTCTTTATCTTTCCTTCATTTCTGGAAAACAGTTTTTCTGGCTATAGTATTCTTGGCTGGCAGTTTTTTTTTTCTTTCAGTGCTTCAAGTATATAAAACCACTCCTTTGCCTGGTGTTGTCATGTTTTCTTGATTTTTTTTTGTCATACACATAACCTTGTGTTGGTATCTTTGCATCTGAAAAAGCAAACCTTTCCTCCACTCTTTACAGACTGGTTTCAGCATGCGATGACTTTCTCTTGTTGGTTCCCCAGGCTGATGGAGTTACCTCCAGACTTGTAGTCAGCTTAGATTAGAGCTGGGTCACATGACTGTTGCTGGGTCTACAGTGGGTTCCACAATTGGTGAACCTGTTACCAGGGGTTTGGGCAGACTGATCACTCAGTGAATGGGACTACCTCCAAAACTTTGTTCAGTAGGGTTTGGCACTGAGTAAGGGGCTGCTTTAGGGTTCACATTTGGGTCCACAGATGTTGGGCCTATTATAAGCAGGGTATACAGATGGCTTTGTCTCCCACCAGGTCCCTTTGTAAGTCCTAGAGTGGTCAGGACTGTCCCCTTACTGTAGCTGAGAGAGGCTGGAACCATTACTGTTTAAGGGTCCACAACCAGCAGTAAGTACTACAGATGTCCTGCTTGAGGCACGTGCAGATATGACTCCTCCTGGGTCACTTAGTATATGATGTCAGTGGTAGAATAAAAGGCCACTGGGGCTATAGCCAAGTCCACAGGGTCAGGGTTGTTTCTGGGTCTGCAGCCAGGACCGTAGTCCCTGAGTCAGCCACCTCAGCCTAGGCCTCTCTTCTCAGAACAGCCCTCCTCAGTCTTGGCCTCCACTGGGGTTTCACAGTTTTCTACCTGGAACGCACAGCTCCCACAGAAATACTTTTGTCTGTAGATGGCTGCTAAATTATTGTGTTGCTGGGGGCTTGTGAGCAGGGCCCCTTCTTTTCTGTCATTTTGCTGATCGTTTTTTTGTTTTTCTAATCTTTGTCTCTCTTGTTTTGTGAACTTTTCAAGAAAAGTCCTACTATGATTTCTTTCTTTTTCGGGGGTGGGCATTGTTTCTTCCTTTCCTCTCTTTTGCCCCTGGACAGAAGGAATTTCTTTGAAATAATTGATAAATCTTGTATGATTTCACATCTTTGTTCCTTTACTTATGAAAACAGGGAAAATTGCTTAAGCTTCATTTTAAGTTCATATATTGAGTTTTATGGAAATTGTCTTAACACAGTCTGATGTTCATTCTTTCTACTGCAGTGTTTAATTCAACTGTATTTTAAATCTCCATTTCTTGATATCAGATTTGTTCTTTTCTATGAATGCCCATTCTGTTTGGATAGAGGCAGTGTCTTCTTGAATCTTATTAAGATCATAAATCAGACATATTTTAAAAATTCCTTGTTTTTTTTGAGTAATTTTATTTTCCTGAAGACATATGCTGTAATATGCACCCCCTTCTTTAAAATTCCTAGTTTGTTTTCACATGTCTGTATAATTTTTCTTTTTGATGATATTTATGGGTAAAGTCACAACCCTTAATGGTAACTGAGGTGAGTCCTATTAATATTTGCATGCCTGTTCAAAGTTCAGTTCCAGATGACAGAATAGAGATAAACTTTTCTATGGTGGTTTTACTTTGTCAGATTAGTGGTCCAGCTGCCTGGTCAAATTAGGAAGGTAGGAATCATCCAAAACAATTGTGGCAGGAAAGAGCACCACTTCCTGTCTGACAGTTGGAGCAGAGTCCCTGTTCTTTGCTTTCTGTGCAGTGTGTAAGCAGCAAGTAAGCACAGTTCAGTGGTACTTCCATTTGGGCAACTTCTGACAATTCATCTGTTCCCTGACGTTTTGAAAAAAATACAGGTGTGCTTCCCCAGGGACCTTATCCCTCTGGGTTAGGGAATATCATTGTGGTTCAGCAGTGATTTCTTCTTCTTTTCTTTTCTTTTTCTTTCTTTTTTTTTTTTTTAAACCAAGTAGCCTTTTTCACCACTGAAGCATCTGTAAGGCAGCCCTTCCTTCAGATTCTATTTCTATTTTCTAATTCTTGATTCCTTTTAATGGAGGAGAACTTCCTCAAAGTTTCAAGTGTGTCCATATCATCTGTCTCTAGTTTCCTGGACTCATGCCAAAAATTGGCTGGTAATTTCATTCATCCCTTCAGGTGAAATTTAGGGAAAGGGAGAAGAGTTGGACATGTTTAATGAAATTTGCCTTCACACTCAGAAGTAGACCTGATTTTTTTTTAATCTATCAAAAAATTTCACATTTTCCTCATTAATTATCTCTTATTACATACAGCTTATCATTTATGTCTTTCCATATATTTGCATATATTTTCATCTGTAATATGTATCCCTGCAGTTTATCCCTGCAGTTTAGTTTTGTTTATCAGTGTGATGAACATCTGTCTGGTGGTGTATTCATCCAAAATTTTAATGAAATATATTAAAAAGAATAGATGGGTAGTTTGTCTTGAGTACTTACTAGAGGTTGTCAGCTCTCCTGTTATAATCACCAATATCTTTAATTGTCACTGTTCCCAATTTATACTTTACCATATTTTTCTTAAGAACAGGTTGAGGGGCAGTATAACGTACTTTGCTCAAGATTTAATACTTTTTTATATTCCACTTTTCCTTAATAGAGTATATATTCCAGCTTTTCTTAATTTATAAGACCAAAAACTTTACAAAGAAAATGAGAGTTGTCTAGGATATTATTAATGAATTCATGCTGTTTGTAGTGACCATTGCTTGCTCTTTTAAATGTCCACAAACCATACCCTTATTTCAGGCATACCTCAGAGATATTACAGGTTTAGTTCCAGACCACTGCAATAAAGTGAATATCACAGTAAAGCAAGTTACACGAATTGTTTGGTTTCCCAGTGCATATAAAAGTTATGTTTATCCTGTAGTTTGTTAAGTGTGCAATAGCATATATCTTAAAAAATACAATGTGCATACCTTAATTTAAAAATACTTTGTGGCTAAAAAATTCTAACCATCATCTGAGCCTTCAACAAGTTGTAACTTTTTGCAGTAGCAACATCAAAGATCACAAATCACCATAACAAATGTAACAATAATAAAAAAGTTTGAAATATTGCAAGAATTACCAAAATGTGACACAGAGACAGGAAATGAGCTGTTGGAAAAATGGCACAGATAGACGTGCTCCATGCAGGGTTGGCACAGACCTTCAATTTGTAAGAAACGCTGTCTCTGCAAGGTGCAGTAAACTTAAGTTCCATAAAAGGAGGTATGCCTGTAATTTATTATCGCCTCCCGACTAAGATTGACCTGTTAGGTTCACCTTCTAGAGTGTTCAGTATCAAATTATCTCCCTTATGAAAGTATACCAAATTGCTTACATTAAACTGCAAATAAAAAAAAATATATGGGACACAAATGATCTGTAAAATGTAAATAATTTTAGCCCCATCTGCTTCAGATATTCTTGGAAAGTGGGATTTTGGAACCCTAAAGCTGAAATACGTTTTCATATTTTCAGGACATATTATACACTGTAGAATGTTGCAGACACTGTAAAATTGTATACCTCTTTCTTATCATGTTTCTTACTTTGCGTGTTTGGGCAGTTAGGATACTCAGCATTCTTGTAAACGTGATGTGTGACTAGGTCACAAGGCCGGAAGTGATGCCTTAGTTCATCTAAGTTTCTTATCCTTGTTTTCATTTTGCCTTAATTTGCTCAATCAGCCCTTTAAAAAGAATCTTATTACCCTTACGGTATATACAACTTTGATATATGTCAAGTTATTCTTGGAATATGAAGGAATTGAATAGATGGGTAGATAATAGATAGATAGATGGATTTGATTGAATTAATTTTGTTAGGGTTCTGAGACTGTTTACTAAGAGTTTCCTTGTACATAGAAAAAGCCAAGTGAAGGTACAAGTGCCTACGTGCCAACAGCTTGGATAGGAGTATTAGAAGGAAAGAGGACAAAGAAAGAATTTGATAACAATAGTTTTTAAGAACTGTGAACTTGGATTTGATTTAGCCATTCATTGTATTGTCTTTAATAGGCAAGTCACTCTCAAACAGTGAAATGGGTAAGTAGAATTAACAGTAAAGAAATTCCTAATATGCCTCAAATCTGAAAATTCTTCAATGCTTTTCTATTTCTACTTCAGTGGTGATAGCTGTCCAGATGTTTTGTTATTCAGGAGATGCTTGCTTTGTTTGTTTGTTTGTTTACATTTCAAATGCCCTGCTCAGGATAGACCTGCTAAATAAGTAGTTAAGCCTGAACACCATTTGGATCCTAGATGTGGATCCTCAGTCAAATGACTGCCACATAATTATTGCACTGCTTGAACAAATCAGTATCTAAAAAGGGATCTATGTCTAATCTGGGAAAATAGCACTGTTTCCTTTGCTGTTTTCTTTTGTTTTCTAGTGTAATTGTTTGATGGTACAAAGGTGTAGCCTGATAGATTCTACTCTCACTATATATGTGAATTCATTTTTCTGTAAAGGCATATTTTAAAATTATGGAGCCTGAGGCTCCTAGTTACGTCAAGCTTTTAAAATATAAATTAATTTGAATTATTTGAATAAATAGTCATAAAAAGATATTAGAGGCTTTGAAAATAACTTAAGAATATATTTGTTTTCTAGGCAGTTTGGGTTTAGTGATAAAAAGCCCATCTCCCTCACTTTGGGGAAAATGCTAAACCCCCTGTAGTACATGCTAACGTGTGTTTTGTTAGCCCTTGATTCCTGGAACAATCATTATATTCAGTAACTGAAGCCTCATACACCCTTGCTCCTGTTTACCCCGCCTCGTACCACAGATGGACTAAATGGGCCTGCAATTCCTCAGGGTTTTAAAAAATTCTCTGTGATGGTTCAGAAATTGTGGCTGCACCATTGACGTCCTACTAAAACAGCCTGCTGCAGTGTGACATCCTAGATGTAAAGCCTGCATAAGATGAAACCATAGCTTTGCTTAAAATCTCTTTATGGACTGTTAATCACCAAATATAATGGATTGCAAATATTTACTTGATCTGCACTTCTCTTTACAGCTGGGTCTAGATAATTCAGTCAAGGTTTTCAAGGCAAAGAGTTTTGTAATTCTGAATTTAATAAGGAACAACCCCCAGAAAAATACTATTTGTTACAGTGATTTTTATTGTTGGCCATTAAATAGAAAAATGCTTTCGTTTATGACATAATATGTAAAACCTGTAAAAACAGACTTAATATTATCTATTAACTATATATAATTGCATGCTTAGGTTTAAAATAAATATAGCTACACAAAAGTTCATTGAGGTTTTTCCCATGGGAAAGCAGGACATAGACAATTCTGTTCAAAGGGCAGAAAAACAGAATAAAATGAATTCAAATCTTAGGAAAAAGGATGTCACAGTTTTATTGATGATACTTTACTTGACTGATGAACAGAATATTCATTTCAAATGCACATAACATACACCATATCTAATTAATAAAAAACCTTTCTCACAGATAAGCTCCTTCTCCCCAAGTGGACATTGCTTTATTTAATATTTTTAAATTTCGTGGTGAGAACATTTACAGGGGAAAATTTAGGCCCTGATTTGTCTGTCATTTTATTGAGTTTGCTTCTTTCTTCAGCCAATTTTTGGCTGTTTTGGAAATGCACAGCCTCAAACACAAACCAGCTATGTAAGTGAATCCTGTAGGAAAACCCATATGATGAAACCAAAGGCTGTAACAATAATTCATATGTAAAAACATTTACCAGTGATGATGATTAAAATGAATTCTGTAGGGAGAAGTTTATTTTCATAAGAACTCATTAAGAAATAAAAATCAGTGTTGGGAAACAGTTGTTAGAATAAACTCTAAAATCATCACAAAGGAAAAGATACTTTGTACTTGAAAAGATAAAGAGCCTCCTGACTTTTATGATGAAACCTACAATGTTTGGGAACTAATCAGTGTGGGTGGAAGATTCAAAGATTAAGTGAGAATAAATTTAAAAGCATACAAACTGCTCTAGGAGGCCTGTGAGACACAGGCTAAATATTTAATTATCCTGTTTCTTTATCTATAGATGGATCTAAATGCCACGTTGAAAGTCAATATAATGGGCATATCTTGAGTAAAATGTAAGAACCAATTACCACAACTTTGTGGCACATACAGCAATCAATGTGCTAAATCAATAAGAACAAGTCAGGTTAATTTGTGTTAATAATCTGTTCTTACACTCTAGCCATTTATTTAAAGTATATTGCAGAATAATAGAGGTATAATAGCTATTTTACAAAGATTCTTCACAGGGAAAGAAAAAAGAGACTATGTAATTAAGGTCCAGGGACACTCTGTTAGGGCCTTGAGGGATGAGATAATCATGGGAGCAGGGAGGCTTTTATGCCACTTCCAAAGGAAACAGCATGTGGTGTGGTAAGCCCCTGAGATTACTGGTGTTGACTACAGAATGAAGCCCCTGGGATATTTTGGGGAGGGGTGGGAAGGGAAACTGTATGGGGGCTGTTGGAGGCTTTTCTAATATTCCTGCACATCCTTAAGCCTAGCTTAACTTAATCACCTGTAAATTCACTTGCCACACCTCTTTGGTAGCTTCATGCATTCCTGCTAAGGATGGCATGGATTAGGGAAAAAGATATAACTCAGGGTGTGTGTAAAACCAATTTACTTTAAAGATTGGTCTGTGGAAAACAAGAATCAAAATGTAAACAAACGGGCTTCCCCGGTGGCGCAGTGGTTGAGAGTCCGCCTGCCGATGCAGGGGACACGGGTTCGTGCCCCGGTCTGGGAAGATCCCACATGCCGCGGAGCGGCTGGGCCCGTGAGCCATGGCCGCTGAGCCTGCGCGTCCAGAGCCTGTGCTCCGCAACGGGAGAGGCCACAACAGTGAGAGACCCACGTACCGCAAAAAAAAAAAAAAAAAAAAGTAAACAAAAACTTAGGGAAGGGTGGAATATTTTCAAATGTAGTTTCGATATAAGGTGAATGAAACACTATTTGGATTGTCTTTATTTGCATGAATTTGAGAAGCAGTCTTTATTCTAATGTGATATTACTGTGTCAGCCATGTATCGTAGGTTCTCTTGGAGAGTCACAGTTGCACATACGCCATTACATTTATCTGTGTTTTTCATTAGAGTCTTCAGGTAATGTGCCCAGTTATTAAAGGGAACTAAAATAATCTTGGCAAGATCATATAGTTCTCTGGAAAAAAATTAATACACTAATTTGAAAAGGTAAACACACCCCAGTGTTCACAGCAGCATTATTTACAATATCCAAGACATGGAAGCAATGTGCCATCAACAGATGATTGGATTAAGAAGATGATGTATATATGTTTACAATGGAATATTACCCAGCCATAAAAAAGAATGAAATACTGCCGTTTGCAGCAATGTGGATGAAGCGAGAGAATATTGTGCTTAGTGAAATGTCAGAGAAAAACAAATACTGTATAATATCACATGTATAATCTAAAAGATAATACAAAGGAATGTGTAGGTGAAACAGAAACAGACTTACAGATACAGAAAACAAATTTGTGGTTACCAAAGGAGAGAGGGAAGTGGACATTGTATGGAATTAACAGATATAAACTACTATATATAAAATAGATAAGCAACAGGATATACTATATGGCACAAGGAATTACACCCATTATCTTGTAATAGCCTATAATGAAATATAAACTGCAAAAATACTGAATTACTATGTTATATACCTGAAACTAATACAATATTGTAAACCAACTCTGCTTCAATAAAAATAAAATAATGGCAAAATAAAGTCAGGAGCACAAGCACAGGCATGCTACTATACTGTATCTGTATTCTCAAAAGAAAAAAATAGGAACCTTTGGCATTCTTCCAGGACTGTGATAATTGAGAGTTAGTATTCTTTCTCAGTGAGTTAATAGGAGAAAAAAGAAAAAAAAAAACCAAAAACCCCTTACGTATGAAAAGATGTGTTGGTTCTGAAGGAGACCACCTTAAAAGAGTAGGGAGTGGGGGATTGTTGCAGAGGCTAAAGAGGCATGATGAGCCTTGGATGGATCCAAGTTTCAAAAAAGAAAAAACCCACTAAAGTGTTGGTACAGTTGATAAAATTTGAGTATGAATTGGTAATTATATCAAAATTACTGTTAATTTTCTAATATGTGAATTCTTATGTGGTTATATAGAAGAATGTCCTTATTTTTAGTATGCTTAAGTATTTAGGGATGAAATGCCTGCAACGTACTATAGAGTAGTTCAACAGAAAAAAAAAAAACATATATTGAGAGAAATAAGCAGATATGGTGGAATGCCAAAAATTGCTGAATTGAATCTAGGAGGTGGATATAGAGATGTAATTCTTTAATTCGTTCAACTTTTCTGGGTCCTTAAAGTTTCTATAACAAAATATTGAGTAAAAGCTCTAGACTTCACCAAGGAGCACAGGAGCCAGCTGAAAGAGGTCCCAGTGATCAAAGCCAGAACAGTATGAGCAACAAAAATAAAGTACTGGTTTATAGTCTCAAGTAATATTGATATACATAAATGTTTGGTTAAATTAATAAATGAGGCAAAAGAGGCAAGTATTCCATGAAGACAAATTCCAAATAATTTATATAGATACTCCATTCCGAAGGAGAAGGAGCATAATTCCCCACTCCCTGTGAGCCTGCTTCACGGACCGATTTCCTTCAAAGAGTGAAAAAGAAGGAAAAACAAAGACTCGCTTTATGCTGGAACCTGACAAACACTACCACAGCCAGGTGATCGAGGTCAACATCAACGTTTGAAAATGATGTGAATGATAGGTACGCTTGATAGGACATAATAAAAATGGCATTTTACCTCTATATTCTTCCTCCCAGAAACTTGTAACCCCACTATTACCATGAGAAAAATATTCAACACATTTCAATAATGAGGCAGCCTACAAAATACCTGATGGATACAGGAAAAATACATTGGATCAGGGCAGAGTACATTGGATACAGAAAAACTGCATTAGGGAAAAACTAAGGAAATCCAGTAAATTATGGACTTCAGTTAATAATAATTTATTAATACTGGTTAACATATATACCATGCTAGTGTAAAATGTTAATAGGGGAAACTGGGTTTGGGATATATGATAATGCTTGGTACTATCTGCTAAATTTTTCTGCAAATCTAAAAACTGTTCTAAAAAATAAAGTCTTTTCAACAACTTATAGATTTTTAATCGGTGATTCACTTGTAGGAATTTACCTTAACATTATTTAAATGTATATAGGAAATGTTGATTTTAAAATAATGAGAAATTAGAAAAAAACCAAATATATGATACAGGTTCTGTGAATTATAGTGTGATTATACTGTGCAGCAATCAAAAAGTATATTATAGGAGAATATTGAAGTAGAATAGTGAAAAGTCCATGAGCTAATGTAATGGAGAAAATGGATTACCAGAAATTTGTATAGTATGATTCCTAATTTCATGAAAGACATTATTTTTAAAATGAGTGCTTGAGAAATGACATAACTAGCGTTCTTCTTCATGCTGTTGCATAATGTTTATCCTGGAGCATCAATTTTTTGAGCTGCTGGCATTACATTTTTTAAATCGGATGGCTGGGTAGAATATTAAAGACTTTTAAGTATTATATTTTGCAAAATTTCTGAAAATGGACTTGGATTTTGTGTTTTGTCATGATTTGTATTTAAGTGATAATGATTAAAATAATTCTAATTTAAGCCCCTTTTCTCCTGATCCACTAACCAATATAATTGAGAGTTCTATCATGAATTAAAAAATTCCAGCTTTAGTAATCAGCCTATGCAGAGTCGTTAAAAGTCTGTTTTGCTAATGATCTTTAAATTGGTGCTGAAAGATGTTTCTGGGTAATATAAATTATTTCCATTTTCTTTAATGTTTAACCCGAAGTATAAACTCTTTCAAATATATTAAAAATACACAATCACTATGTATGTATGCCCAGGTTAACAAAGTTAAATTTTATCATGTTTTCTCAAGATTTTTTTTTTTTTTTTTTTTTTTTT
>RJWK010063548.1:0-12532 GCA_004363435.1 Platanista minor | reverse complement strand
AAAGAAGTTGTGGTACATATATACAATGGAATATTATTCAGCCATAAAAAGGAACGAAATTGAATCATTTGTTGAGATGTGGATGGATCGAGAGGCTGTCACACAGAGTGAAGTAAGTCAGAAAGAGAAAACAAATATTGTATATTAACACATATATGTGGAACCTAGAAAAATGGTACAGATGAACCAGTTTGCAGGGTACAAATTGAGACACAGATGTAGAGAACAAACGTACAGACACCAAAGGGGGAAAGCCGCGGTGGGGTGGGGGTGGTGGTGTGACGAATTGGGCGATTGGGGTTGACATGTATACACTGATGTGTATAAAATTGATGACTAATAAGAACCTGCTGTATAAAAGAAATAAAATAAAAAATAAAGTGCAAGCTTAAAAGCTAAAAACCAACAAAAACAAAACCTTGTTAAAAAATGGGTGGCAGACCTAAATAGACATTTCACCAAAGAAGACATACAGATGGCCAAGAGGCACAAGAAAAGATGTTCAGCATCACTAATTATTAGAGAAATGCAAATCAAAACTACAATGAGGTATCACCTCATACCAATCAGAATGGCCATCATCAAAAATTCTTCAAACAATAAATACTGGAGAGGGTTTGGAGAGAAGGGTACCCTCCTACACTGTTGATGGGAATGTAAATTGGTGCAGCCACTGTGGAGAACTCTACGGAGGTTCCTTAAGAAACTAAAAATAGAGCTACTATATGATCCAGCAATCCCACATGCACCCCAGTGTTCATTGCAGTGCTGTTTACAACAGCAAAGACATGGAAGCAACCTACGTGCCCACTGACAGAAGAATGGATATAGAAGATATGGTATATATATGTAATGGAATGTAACTCAGCCATTAAAAAGAATGAAATAATGCTATGTGCAGCAACATGGATGGGCCTAGAGATTGTCATACTGAGTGAAGTAAGTCAGACAGAAAAAGAGAAATGTCACATGATATGGTTTATATGTGGAATCTAAAAAATATTATACAAATGAACTTATTTACAAAATAGAAACAGACTCAGAGACTTAGAGAATGAACTTATGGTTACCTGGGGGAAGAGGTGGGGGGAGGGATAGTCAAGGAGTTTTGGATTGACATGTATACACTGCTACATTTAAAATGGATAACGAACAAGGACTTATTGTATAGCACAGGGAACTCTGCTCAATATTCTGTAATAATGTAATTGGGAAAAGAATTTGAAAAAGAATAGATACATGAACATAAATCATTCTGTAGTACACCTGAAACTAACACAACATTGTTAATCAATTATACACCAATATAAAATAAAAAGTTAAAAAAAAGTTAAAAATCACATTTTCTAAACTTCTCTTCATATAATCTTTGTGATTATAATTTTGGTTCTGTCTCATTTGTTTCCACATGAAATTTGAATTCAGGACCATTAAAGTAAGGTGGTTGGAAAATGTATGAGAGCCATTCAGTAGGGCTGGAGATGTATGAATCTGGACTCTATATTCACAGCAGTGACATCTGGATTCTAAGATAATAACCAATGTGATTCAGGGGAAAGCAGTTTTGTTAGTAGTCTGACAAGCAGAAGAAGCATCCTTTGCTGGGTTAGTTCTGTTTATATGAAAGTTGTTTAAAAGTCATTACTAAAAACAAAGATTATAGCCATTCCTCAATTTTTGGTGATTATTATAAAAGTAAAATTATTTGTGTTAAATAAATAGTTTTGGGTATAAAATAGCTAAAAGTTTTGCTATTATCTGCATATCAGGCTAGATTCTTCTTTAGAACAGATCCCAATTTATTTTGATGCAGCAATGCACTCAGCTATAAAACTATATTCATTGGCCTATGTTGCAATTATAGTGGCTCCATGACTGAACCAGTTAGGCACGAGCACAAGTCTACTGGAAAATTTTGCTAAAGTTTTGTGACCCTAATATGCCTGTCTCCTATTGCCCTTTGCATTATTTTTTTAACCTCTTTTACTGTAGGAAATTTGTTTTAATGGCTGTATCTGTAACAATCAACACAGAAAAAGGCTAAGAGAATAATTTTTGGCTCTGTCAGTTGTGGGTGTTTGAATCAATGCAGTGATCTTCTTCATCTGGATAACTTAGGACATTCTGGGAGAAAAAAAATAACCATTTTCAATATACGATCAGATTTCTATCACTTATAGCTTATAGAAAACGTAGTTCTTTAATGGATATGAGATTGTTCTGTTTCAACTACAAGTCTTAGTTGCAAGTAACAGAAGCTGACTCTGTTCGAATAAACAAAAACAGATTCAAGAAAAGGATATTAGGTAGTTCAGATAATTGTTGTGAGGAATAGAAAACAATTTTCAGGAATTGTGCCTAAGAACATACATTAAAAATGAGCCAAAGACAACACAACCGCTGTTTCTCAACTGAAGCTATTTCTTTGTCAAGTACTCAGTCTTGAAGTCAGCAGAATACCAGACTGTCATCCCTGCTTCCATCAATACCTGATAAGTTGACCATTGCCCAAAACAAGTGTCATGAAACCTCTTACCACCTTGCTTGTTTCCAGACTTAAGTTTGCAGTGTTTCTGATTTAAGAATATCCTTTCCCAGGTCTGTGTACTAGCTGACAATGATTCTTGGAATTTCTATTTCTGGGTTTTACTTTGATGTGCAAGACCATAAGCCTGAGCACTTTCCAATAATAACTAAGGATGTTCAATATGCTGGGTAGTCAGAAACATGACAGATATGCACTACACTGTATATGATTATTTTGTCTTATTCACTACACATTATATGAATATCTTGTTTTTTCACTGACAATAATTTACATGACTGAATTTGTGTTTAGGTTAAGCATATAATAAAATCATATAGTATTCCATAATATTAAAAATATATTATTGGTATATTTCAAATCTGTATGTAATTTATGAATTTTTCAATATTGAAATACTGAGAAACACAGTCATCTACATGGAAACGTATACATATAATCATGCATGAAAAAATCTAACCCCCAAATTATTAACATGAAAATTAATAAAGATTATGACAACTCATATATGAGATAATTAAGTAGTTAATAGGATCTAGTGTAAAGCATGGTGACCATTGTTAATAATATTGAATTGTATACTTGAAATTTGCTGAGAGTATATCTCAATTGTTCTTCCGGCCAAAAAAATGTGTGATAAATATGTGAGTTGATGGATATGCTAATCGCATTGATTGTGGTCACTAGAAGAAAGGGAGAAATATGTAGCAACAAAAGACTTTATTCTTGGATACAATATCACTCATAATAAAAAAGTTGATCATACTTTAAAGCCTCTATATAAAATAAAATATCTAGTTTAACTGAAATAGTTGGCTATGTGCTGAAAAGACAATGAGTTAGTAAGTTCATATGTTTACTTGAAGTATATTTGAAATACCTATCCAATAGTTAACGATAAAAACTATGCTAAAGTTTTAAATTTCTGTGAATAAATGTTGACTTCAGCAATAGAGATATTAGATTCTGATAGCAATAGAACTTCAATAGTCATTATTTAGTGTTTACTTCAGTCTTAGATTAAATCCTAAAGTTGTATTATCTGAAAATAAATTTGAGAAATTCATAGAAAATAAGAAAAGGGAAATAATCCAATATTGCATTAATAAACCTAATTTTATAGTTTCTAATCTTGCTATAAAACCTTATGTCCATAGAATAGTCTCTTAAAGAGTAAATTAGACTCAAATATCTGTGATAGAAATCTTCATATTTGATCTTAAAAACAAACGAAAAAATCAGGTAAACACTAATATTCTACTTCAGTAATTTGTTTGGCAGAGAATACCATAAGAACATTTTTAAACATCAAATATTGAATGATTAATTGCTAAAATAAAAATTCTTTCAAAATTATAAAACTTACTGAAAAGGAAGCTAAAATTTGATTTATATTCCTGGAAATGTGAAGCCTTTATTTTCATATTAGATTCACATATTTAGGTTTGTTGCAAATTATAATTATGTTGAAAGGCAGTTGATCCTAATTGGCTGTTGAATATATCTTTTCTGTGTGCATTTCATTTTGTTTCTTGTGGGTTAGTTTGTGTGGCTAAAACTGAGCATTCATATCAGATATGTTTTGGAGATGCATATGTTGCATATTGAATGCTTTCCTGAGTTTTTAGTTCAGTTTTATTTTTCATGTCTTTGCTAAATCCTGTAATTTTTTCCCATTTTTATGTCACCCTGTTTCTATTTACTATCTTTTCCACCACTAAGAAGAGTTTTTTTTTTCTTTTAGTTATTATTTCTGTTGTTTCTATTGCTGTTAATATTTTAAGATTTAAAAAATTTTTATTCATAGCTCAGGAATAATATAGGTTAATTGACTGAACCTGTATGCATACGCGTCAGAGGTAATTAGCAACTAGAATGTGTCCTTTAAATGTAGTTTTATAACAAATGGTTTGAACATACTCTTTGATGCAAAAATTTGAAACTCATTTGTCCTTTATAAGTTTGTAGGAGTGAGCATTTTTAACATATTTTTTATTTGATTGAAGGTAATATTTAATTAGACCTTTATGATAGAACTGAGTGGGTTTCCATCAGGCATATGCCAAACTCCTCAATTTTTTTAATATGGAGATATCAATTTAACTATTTTTATATGTGGATACACTTTCAATAAGCAGTCAAAAATATTAGTTTCATACTATGTTCAGAAAATCATATCAAGCCTGTGCATTTCAGATTCCATGAAAGAGCCACATGTGAAAAAAATGATGTTTGAAAACAGTGCATGACGTAGCAAAAGTGCACTTTAAAATTTACCTTCTGACATTTTGCCTTCCAATCTTGACCTCAGTAATAACTATTCTGATGGGGGTGCATATTTATTTTAAAATATTTTACAAATGTGTACATATTTATGCATTAAATATATTAGGTTGAATCATACTAAATTGCCAATATTTGTCATTATGACCTAAAAAAACAATAATTATAATTTATAGTTGCACTTTTAAAATTTATATAAATACTACCAATTCTTTTCCTGCTTTTTTTTTTTTACTCAGTGCTCTGTCTTGATTAATTAATATTGTGACTAACTTTATTTATAACTAATTTATTTTGTTTATATAAATATTTCATAGATTACACAATATATTATTTTCCCAATTCATAATGTATATATATTTATGTTATTTTATAATTTTCTTTTGGTTTTGCAAACATTTCTACAATTATTATCCCTATACATGTTAATTTGTGCACGTACATGGAAATGACTCTAGGGTATGTATGTAGAATTGTTATATATACTTATTACTACTCTAAATTATAGCTTCGAATTGTTTCACCACCAGAAGAATACACATCTGGTGTATATAATTCTAGTACCTTGCAGAATTGCTTCACGAATTTATGCTTAATGTTTTGTGCCCATCATTAACAGTAGTCTCATAGAAAAAACAGCAGCATGAAATGTGTTCATGCATTTGTTGTAGAAAATGTCATCACTGAATATTCCTTTGGTGTTTTGCAGTACTTTCCACAGAAATTATTCCATTTTCTGAATTATCCCTGATGATAATATATAAAATCCTACAAGAGAATGACTATGGATTCAGTCAGTGAAAAGTTTTAATTTCATTCTTTCCTACTTTACTTTGTAATTCAAAATAACAACTGAGGCCCAATTAAAACAATTCAATTTATCCCTTAGGTGGGTAAGTTTGCTTTACTTTACTTCTGTTTGTATTTTTCTTATCCTAAATGTATTATTCAAATGATAGTTATTTACCCAGTATTTTAGAAAGCCATAAAGTAATTTATGATATTAGGTTCTGAATAAAATTAAAGTCTTAATATCATAATATTTACCTTTTCTCTTGGGGTGTTAAATAATATACTTTATACCTAGTAGAATATATTAATTAGGTAAAAGAACAAAGTGTCATTTCTCCTTGATGATGACACAAAGAACAAACAGTATAGATAGATGAAACCAGCGTTCTGCAGGTATAACTTCGTTGCAAGTGATGTGTAGTAAATTAGTTACTCATAAGAATAGTTTGCCCCTCAATGCTCTCAAAGGCCCATCAATCTAAATGTAAATTAATATAATAAAAGAAAAATCTAAGAAAACATTCCATGTTAATAACAAACATGCTTGGACATGTTCATTCAATCTAAATAGTGAAAAATCAAGATAAAATTTGAGTAATAATTTTTTCAGCACTATTAAAGGAAAATACTGAGACTCTGGAAGATATGGGAATTCTGGAAATTATTAATGTGTTTTCTAAAGTGTTCTATATTTTCTTTAGAAAAATCTATAATGATTAACTTCAAAATTCAAGTTCATATTCTGAGTATATGAAAGCACTTCTTTGGGAGTGATATTAATAAAATGGCAGAGTACAGTCTTCCCTTGGAATCTGAAGGGGATTAGTTACAGGACATGGATGTCAAAATCCAGAGGTGCTTAAGTTCCTCATATAAAATGGTGTAGTACATTTGGCTCTTCTTGTCCATGGGTTCCACATCCTCGGATTCAATGAGCCCTGGATTGGGGTTTCCAACTTGTGTTCACCCACATAAACAATAATTTTATAGCCATTCATGAACCAAAGTGCTTTGGTGTGAGCTTTGGGATCCAGGAAGTAATTTGCAAAATGCTGGTAAAGCCCAAGAACAAGGAGAGGTTTTGAAGAAGCAAGCCTGTGACATTGAAGCAGGCTTTACAATGTGGTCCTGACTATAGACCAGAAGCAGCCCCATCTCCCATAGACTTGGCTCCAGCCCCACTATACTGCAGTGTGCAACCACCGCCAGCCACCAATGGACCCAAAAATAATCACACCTATTTACATCCCTGGTAATAGGCACCATGGCCACACACCTGACCACAGATCCTGAAGTGGCCCTGTTACCTGGCTCCCCGCCTACGCTGTCAAGGTACCAGATGCAGTCTTGCATGGCCAGGGGTTTGACAGAAGCCTACTCAGGGACCCAGAGGGAGCCACATCCATTATTTCCCCACTCCCAAGCCCACTGTCTGTAGACTTGATTGCAGCTATGGTCAGCTCTGGTCCCAGAAGCAGTTTCCTCCACCTGGGTATCCAGCAGGAACCATGCCTAACCATACCCATGGTAAGAAGTTTGCCAACTGCAGACCCAAATGCAGAGCTGGTAACAGCCATGTTACCTGGTTCCAGCCCTACTTGATTCTGTCCCAGACCCAGACCCATAAGGGCTTTTGCCGTTTGTGACAACATGCATGAACCGTGAGGTCATTGACTAAGTGAAATAAGTCACACAGAGAAAAGCAATTACTCTATGATCTTTCTTATGTGGAATCTGAACCAAAGGAACTCATAGAAACAGAGAGTAGATTGGTGGTTGCCAGGGACCAGGGCTTATCAGAGATGGTTGAAGGTGGTCAAAGGGTACAAACTTCCAGCTATAAGATGAATAAGTTCTGGGGAACTAATGTACAGCATGGTGGTTATAATTAACAACACTGGGAGGTTTTTTGATACTTGAAAGTCACTATGAGAGTAAATCTTAAAAGTTGTCATCACACGCACAAAAAATTGTAAATTATGTGAAGTGATGGATATATCAACTAACCTAACTGTGGTAAACATTTTGCCACAAGTCATCATTTGTATACCTTAAGCTTAGAATATGTTGTATGTTAATGATGTCTAAATAAAGCTAGATAAAAAGCATAGGCAACAAAAAAAATAATCATTTTTGACAATATCAAACTGAAAATATTCTGCACAGCAAAGGAAACTGTCAAATTGAACAGGTAAATTACAGAATGGGCAAAATATTTGCAAGTCATATATTTAATATAGAATTAATATCAAAAATACATAAGGAACTCATAAAACCACACAACCTGACTTCAAAATAGGCAAAGGACCTGAATAGAAATTTTCTAAAGAAACATGCAAATGGCCGACAGGTATATGAAAAGATGTTCAACACACCTAGTCATTAAGAGAATACAAATCAAATCCACAAGGCATCACTCCAAACCAGTTAGGATGGCTATTATCACAAAGTCAAAAGATAACAAGTAAGAAAAATAAATAAATAAAGGAGACAGAGTTTCAGTTTAGGAAGGTGAAAAATTCGGGAAATGGATGATGATGAGAGTTGCACAACAATGTGAAGGTACCTAGTGCCACTGAACGGTACAGTTAAATATGGTTAAAATAGTAAGTTTTATATTATGTGACTTTTACCACAATAAAAAAATTGTAAATCTAAAAAAGAAAAAAGAAGATAACAAGTATTGGTAGGGATGTCTTAGTGAATAGGGAACCCTTGTACACTGTTGGTAGGAATGTAAATCGGTGCAGCCAGTATGGAGGTTCCTTAAAAAATTAACAGTAGAACCACCACATGATCCAGAAATTCCACTTCTGTGTATATACCCAAAGGAAATAAAATCACTGCCTTGAAGAGATAATTGGAAGAAAATTGGGTTTGTTGGCCTACAAAACAGTAAATTTGGTGTTGCCACTTACTGAGAGAGAAGACACTGGGAGTGTAGTCTGGGTTGGTCAAAGATGGAGGAAGAAGGATCAAGTTGCTTGTATTGGATATTTTAACTCTGGGATACTTATGAACTCAGGTAAAACAATAAAATTGTAAAGCAGGGGAAAGTATTTTCATTTATATTTAATTTTCAGTCTCTGATTTCTTATTCACAGTTCAAT
Organism: Platanista minor; assembly: GCA_004363435.1. Taxonomy (NCBI): domain Eukaryota; kingdom Metazoa; phylum Chordata; class Mammalia; order Artiodactyla; family Platanistidae; genus Platanista; species Platanista minor. The sequence continues at coordinate 3,802 of RJWK010063548.1, read as the reverse complement.
TTCACTGTTCAAATGGTGTAGGTGTTATCCATCTTCTGCTTCAGAACGGACCATTTTATATCTCCTTCTTCCTCTTTACATGTCATTTTTTAAACACACCACACACACGCACACATTCAAACCCACTTATTCTCCAAACCTCAAGCCACAATTTCTTCCATTATTTTGCTGTCCTTTAATATATGCTCTTCATTCAACTTTACTTCATTCTTCTCATAAAATTGGCATCATATTAAGTTCTCAGACAATCGGAGTTGCTTCTACTAATATGAATTTGATCATGTACTATTCCTGGATTTTATTTGTATTAGGTTTGTAGGGTGATCTATACAAAAATTAGCGGAAAATAACTTGATATTTTTGCAACAGATAATTAAATCAAAAATCGTTAAAGGGGTACTTTAAAAATACATTTTAATCACTTAGTATATGTTTATATCTCCTACGAAGTTCTAAATTCTTGACTTAAGGTGACTCATAACAAAAAGTTTATTTTAAACTGCAAAAATGATTATTTTCTACAAATCTGGTTTCTCTGTTTACTTATTCCTACCTATCGACAGTAGACTGAGCTTACCACAACTTTTCTAAAATTTAATCTTACAAAATAATAAACTATAAATAACTTTGGCAGTAAAGAAAACAAATAGGATTACCAAATAAATACTGAATGTATCACATTTTTATTAAAACTATTTGTTGTTTAATTTAGATTCAAATTTAACTATGTCTTTTTTTCTTAATCTAGAAATTCTAGAAAATATCAGATCAAACAAAAAAAAGGTGACACTTTGACATACGGCCACTGATTAAAAGGCCAAACTATTGACATAGCTTTTTAAAAAATATGTGAAGCACTGCAATATTTACTCCAATCCTTTTAGGATTCCATGATTCTATTTTATGACAAAATGAAACTAATTAATTCATTCACTTAACAAATACTAATTGAGTATCTACCATGTCTCATTTTCTCAACAAATTCAATATTCCAGTTATTGCCTTCAGCTTTAAATGTAATTGTCTAACTGACCAGGTCCAGCTGTTTGAGCCAGATCTCCGGAAGGAAAAGACCCTCCTGTAAGAACGTTAAAGCCTGTTATGAGTTGAATTCTGTCCCGCAATAAAATATGTTGAAGCCTTAACCCCCAGTACCTCAAAATGTGAACTTATTTGGAAACTGAATCTTTAATAATCAAGTTAAATGAGGTTATAATGGTGGGGCTTAATCCAGAATGTTTGGTGTCCTTCCTAAAGGGGAAATTTGGACACAGAAACAAATACATATAGAAGGAAGGAAATGTGAAGAAACAAGAGAATGCCATATAAAATATGAGGCAAAGTTTATAATATGCTGTTAGAAGCCAAGGAATGTCTGGGGCACCCAGAAGCTGGAAGAGCCAAAGAAGGAAACTTCCTCTACAAATTACAGAGGGAGCATAGACCTGCTGCCACCTTGATTTTGGAACTCTAGATTCCAAATCTATGAGTCAATACATTTCTTTTGTCTGAAGCCATCCAGTTTTTGGTACTTTATTATGGCAGTCCTAGGAAACTATCAGAAAGCCCCACTCACATAGACCATTACTTATTCTCCTAGACCTGGCCTGATGTGTTTTTAACATTTTACATCAGGTGATATATAATATTAAACCAAAATATTCAGATTTCCTATGTATTTGCATAATTTGGCCAGCAGAATATACACAGATGGGAAGTCAGTCTGTAGTATTTTTTGTTTGTTTGTTTGTTTTTGCAGTATGTGGGCCTCTCACTGTTGTGGCCTCTCCCGTTGCGGAGCACAGGCTCTGGACGTGCAGGCTCAGCGGCTATGGCTCACGGGCCCAGCCGCTCCTTGGCATGTGGGATCTTCCTGGACCGGGGCACGAACCCGTGTCCCCTGCATTGGCAGGCGGACCCTCAACCACTGCGCCACCAGGGAAGCCCTGTAGTATTTTTTTACTTTCATTTTTATTGTAAAAATTATTGATTGCTTATAATATACCATTCACTTTTTAAGGTTTTACAGAGAAATCATTGAAAAAAACAATGATCTAAAAATTTTTGGTATCATGGAGCTTTCATTAAGGTGGACTCATCAAATAATGGTCCTAAAGAGATTTAATATAAATAATATGGAAAGTAAAATAAAACCTGTTGTTTTTTGTTGCTGCATATATGTAAGATTCTATCCCTGTCCTGATCCCTATCTCTATATCAATATTTCTCTCTATTGAAATTTTATCTCTGTCTCTGTATACACATTAGCCAAGTAATTAGGAGGAAGGAGAAGGAAGACTTTCAACAGAAAAAAATAATTTTAATTTGATGGACTTAGAAATCTATGTACTCACATAAGGTGCCACTATGCATAGTTCTCTAACTATAATGTTAGAATTTCATTTGTACATTATAGAATGTAAGTATAATTGTGATTGATTATGCAATTCCTGGGGAAAATCATAAACCTTGTACTACTATTCAGAAAGTTTAGTTAATATGCCAATAGTATCTTAGGATTTACTTTTAGAATAATCAAATACTAAAATTATTCTATCTTGAAGTCAGAGTTGTATCATAAGAAAATGAAAGCAATTTTAGCAACAAAATAATATCAGGACAATGAGGCATTGTATTGGTTATGTCATTATGAACTAACAACTTTATATTAACTTTGTGAATTCAAAAGTATATGATACCACCTATGTCTAAACAAAAATGTTGATGTTGATGTAAACCTGCTTTCAACTACTTTATGTATCTAAATATAAGTGGTTCTCTTTCAATGAATAAAATATAATTAGCCATAATTATATAAGAAGTTTTGTTTTAAACCAAATTTAAACAATATATTACTTTTACATTTTCTAAGGAAAAATACCTCAGTTGGTAGAAATATCAAAAATAATAACACATTTTATAGTACTTACCATGTGCTAGGCATTGTTACAAACAAGATATATTTGTGTGATATATGTGTGTGTGTATGTACATGCATTTTACATTCAATTACCTTCCTGTTTAGATAGGAATGCATTGTTATTATTATGACTTTTCAAATGAGGAAACTGTAAGTAATGCAGTTTAGATTTCAACTTTAGCAGTCTGGTTCCAAAATTCATTCCTTTAAAAACCATGCAAGGATAATATATGGTTTATAGTAAAAGTACTTACATAAAATCGCTAAAGGTTAAAATACGTGGGGCTGTTAAAAAAAACAAACACATGGAAAATGATTTCTTTGCAAATATTGGTACATATTTTCTGTGATTTCAGAGAATCATGCTTTTTTGGAGTATGAAAAAATTAAGATCAACATATATTACATTTTCCTTAAATTTTTGGGTTTTGTTTTGTTTGGATTCATTTGACTTGACTATACTGATGACATACTTTGATTTTCTTCTTTTCTCCTGCCACTTTCTCCCCTAAGTGTGTTGTGAACAGCGAACAGCATAAATCATGACTTCCTACTATGGAAATTCCTTCAAAATAATTATTTCTAAATAAAAAGAAGTAGGAAATAAGAGAATCTTCCACTAAAAGAATGAAACAATATATTTGATAGAATTTGTATTTTATCATAATTTAAAAATATATCTGGAGGAGAGAGACAAGATGGCGGAAGAGTAAGACGTGGAGATTGCCTTCTTCCCCACAGATACACCAGAAATACAGCTACACGTGGAACAACTCCTGCAGAACACCTACTGAACGCTGGCAGAAGACCTCAGACCTCCCAAAAGGCAAGAAACTCCACACTTACCTCGGTAGGGCAAACAAAAAAACCCTAAAAACAGAG
>RJWK010063547.1:0-12533 GCA_004363435.1 Platanista minor | reverse complement strand
ACAGATGAATGGATAAAGAAGATGTGGCACATATGTACAATGGAATATTACTCAGCCATATAAAGAAACGAATCTGAGTTATTTGTAGTGAGGTCAATGGACCTAGAGTCTGTCATACAGAGTGAAGTAGAAAAAGTCAGAAAGAGAAAAACAAATACTGTATGCTAATGCATATATATGGAATCTAAAAAAAAAAAAAAACCAAAAAACAAGTGGTACTGATGAACCTAGTAGCAGGGCAGGAATAAAGATGTAGACATAGAGAATGGACTTGACACGGGGTGGGAGGGGGAAGCTGGGGCGAAGTGAGAGTAGCATCAACATATATACACTACCGAATGTAAAATAGTTAGATAGTGGGAAGCAGCAGCATAGCACAGGGAGATCAGCTCGGTGCTTTGCAATGACCTAGAGGGGTGGGATAGGGAGAATGGGAGGGAGGCTCAAGAAGGAGGGGATATGGGGACATATGTATGCATATGGCTGATTCATGCTGGTGTACAACAGAAACTAACACAGTAATGTGAAGCAATTATATTCCAATAAAGATCTATTAAAAAAAAAGAGCAAACATTGTGTTTAATTTGCTGAATTACATCATATTCAATTTTATAGCAATACCTGAGAAGATAATTTATATTAGTTTAAATAATTCCACCACCTGCTATAGGACCTGTTCATTAATGAAGTCTCCTTATTGCTTTGATATTTTGGGCATTTGCTGTTTACTATGGTTCATCTAATATATTTATCAATGATAAAATTAATTCTAAAAAAACAATGTCATCCACAATCCCATAATCCCATTACCCTAATCAATCAATGATGATTATTTGTCCACATTCCCCTTCAATCCTTTGTGTAGACAATTGTGGAGTTTATGTACGTACAGTCATAGAGTTTCCCCCAAAATCTCATATTCAGGACTAAAATTTCAATAACTGCATAAAATTAGCTTGTTAATATTCTTTACTAAAACACGTTCTTTGTGTTCTACAGTGAGTATATCTCCAATATTGTGCCCTTATAAATAACATGGTGATGAATATCTTCAAATAAATAGCTTTGATTTGGGGGGGGGAGGATAATTTCCTGAGCATCGATCTCAATGGTGGGTTTTCCAGGTTAGATGGCTTCAATTTGGACAAAGTAGAAATGGAATTGACATGAGCATTAAATGTCTCCCATAAGCGTCATCCCTCATCTCCTGACTCACGGCAGAAGATGCAGAGAGAGTTGGGGAAGCATGTCAGCCCATGATTAGACCAGTCAAACATGTTTAAATAAAAAAAGAATTTAGAATATTTAACAGGATCAAAGATAAAAGATTACAGAGATTTGGAGCCCTTTAATAAATATTAAAAATACATCCCCCCACCCGTGGTGGTGCGTCAAGCACGGAAGAGAATCAGACAGACATGGAATTCAAAAGTCAGGGGCCTTTATCTTTGTGGCAGGGTCATCTGACAGGTAAGGAAAAAAACACATATTGTGTTTACTTGAGAGGGGGAAGAAGTATCGTTACTTACTAAAAATGGGAAGCAGCAAATCTAAGAGCCACCCAGATGATAGAGTTGTAAGATGTTAGAGCAGGAAGAGAACTTCATAACCTAGACCATCCCCTCCACTACCAAGACAGGCAACCGAGTGTCATCAAGGGTTACAAACCGACCTCTAGTCACCGTGCACCCAGGCAGAGCCCAGACCCTCTGGCTTCTGTCCAGTGCTCTTTCCAGTGACCTATTCTGCCTCCTCTCAAAATAAAATGAGGGCTAGCAGACAGCCACCACTGAGACACTTGAGGCATTCCAACTTCCGCTTACTTTTAGGTTAGAAGGGGTTACATCAGACACACAGAAGTTCATTCCCAACCCAAGCATCCTGGACAGCCCCAACAAGCACTTCCAGAAAGGGAAATTTCCTTTTTTCCCTGGGACAGTTGGCCTGCTTGGTTGCTCCCCACTCCACGAACTACCAGGAGCCTCGACTGGTTAAGGTGAGTCCTGATGTCCTGCAGGTGGCACTTCCCATCAGTACCCATCAGTGTGCCCACTCCAGTTGTTGGCTCCCGTCCTCTCTGGGCTGCTATCCAGTCTAATTGGCCAATGTCCAGGCTGTAACAGTCGTCAGATATTTTGAAATTTTGGCATTTGCCAAAGCTTTCCTATGAAGCGGTGGATTCACCAGATTGTCTTAAAAAGAGGAAAAATAAGTTTGTGGACTGGATGAATAACCCAGCCTCTGAGAACAGCTGCAAGGAAGATTCTGATTAACAGTGCTTAACTCAATGTTTCCAAACTTATTAGACCATATAGGAACAGTGCTGCTCCTTCCTGAAATATTTTTCAGTTTCAAGGAATACCTATTATGGTCCTGGGAACTAGGCTTCTGGGCAACAGTCATGGAAAGGAAATGGATTTCCACTATCTGATGGCACCTGTGTCTGAAAGTCCCATCTTCCTGTAGAGGAAGATGTGGATAAAGTCCAGCTTTGGGAAGGAAAATCATGGGATAATGGTAGAGATATTGACGTATTGAAACTCTGATTCTTCCACTTGACCTTGAGGAAATGACTTAAATTGTCATATGATTGGTTTCTTCATCTGTAAGACAGGTTTAGCATCACCTCCTTATTAAGATTACTGTGAGGATGCTAAAGATAAAAGATGTAAAGTATTGATCACGATCAGGTGCCTGGCAGATAGTAAATACAAAGAAGTGTTAGCCGCTGTCAACCAGCCCAGAGCACCATTAAGCGTGCCCTTGAGGCTTCCTGCTCTCCTGAAGATCAGCCTGGTTGACAGACAAGATAGGACTCTAGAACTATAGCCGCATAAAAGACAGGACTGAACCTAGGCTGGAGGGACATGGTGTCATTGGAATGGTTTGAAGATATTTCATAAAATTGGTGTGATCAGTTGAGCCCTGACAGAAAGACTGTTCTCCTCCTCCTACTCATTAAGAAAACAACTGCCTTCTTTAGAATGGTGGTTGCTGGGGACAAGAGGGGGTAGGGAATGAGGAATTATTTGTAATGTGTGCGGAGTTTCAGTTTGGGAAGATGAGAAAACTTCTGGAGATGGATGGTGTGTTGGTTACATAACAATGTGAATGTACTTAATACCACTGAACTGTACACTTTAAAACGGTAAATTTCGTGTTATGTTTACTATACCACACTTTTAAAAAAGTAAATAATTGTTCCTTTTTTATCCAAGGGACACATTAGCTCACCCCTCTGCTCTGTACAAATTCACATCACTGGTTGAGACCACATCTCCCAGAGTATGCTGGTCCTTTCTCGTCTTCCTCATCCCATTTCTTGTTCCTTCTAGGGTTTCTCTTCTTTTCCAGCCAAGCCTCCAGATGGTATTTCAGTAACTCAGCTAAACAACCTTCCATCACAGTCTTTTTTCCCCCTTCTCCCCCAGTTCACTTAAAAATAAATTGTCTTTTTTCGTAATTCCAGACAGAACATGAAGCTCTCCCTCTTTTACACTGCAGCTGAATTCTAAGTACACAATTATGCAGGGAATGTCTTTAGATCCACCAGCTTGAGAACTTTTAAACATTAAGCTCTGAATCAGATAACAGCTTTCATATAAAGAAGAGCTTTACACTGTACCTAAGTAAAAGCTTAATTTATAAAAAAAGTTGTTACCAGGGGTATAAAGATGTCAAGGTGGGCTTCCCTGGTTGCGCAGTGGTTGAGAATCAGCCTTCAAGTGCAGGGGACACAGGTTCGATCCCCTGTCTGGGAAGATCCCACATGCTGCAGAGCAACTGAGCCTGTGCACCACAACTACTGAGCCTGTGCACCACAACTACTGAGCCTGTGCTCTAGAGCCCGTGAGCCACAACTACTGAAGCCCACGTGCCACAACTACTGAAGCCCGCGCACATAGAGCCCATGCTCCACAACAACAGAAGCCACCACAATGAGAAGCCCACGCACCGCAACGAAGAGTAGCCCCTGCTCGCCGCAATTAGAGAAAGCCCGTGCGCAGCAACGAAGACCCAACACAGCCAAAAATAAATAACCAAACAAATAAATAAATGTATGTATGTATGTATGTCAAGATAATAAGATAAGTGACTGCAAAACCCTCCCAAATAAAACAAGCATCCCCAAAATTAAGTAAGAATATTTCTAATGCAGCTGATGGCTTATTAGTTTCTGCTGTCCACCTTTGCGTGTGATGCTTCCAAAAAAAAAAATCCAAGTGACACAAGTATACTAGTATCCCCCTCCCCACCTACCTGTTAATAAGATTTCACCATGTAAAACAAGCTAGACAATCACTATGCCCTAGTTGGCTGTGGTTAAGACTTAATTGGATGGTTGTGTTCAATTTTGAGCATCATGTTTCCAGAAAGAAAAGAAAAAAGTGATAAATTGGAAGTAGTCCAAAGGAAAGCAAGACAACAGTTGAAAGTGGCTTAGAAAATAAGACCCAGTTGGGAATGTTAAGGTAATTCTGTGCATTTTCAGCTCAGAGAAAAGATGGCTGGGAAATAATGGAAAGCATCTGATGAGTCAATTCTGACTGGGTCTCTGAGGGCATAACGGATGGTAGGAAGAGGAGAAGGGAGGGAATCTTGTTCAATTCTTTCTCTGTAGCTCACGGCACAAGCTCTGGCATGTAGTGGGTGTTCAGTAAAAACGTTCTTGTTGAACACCCCCTAGAGAAATACACTGAAATGAGGTTGTGAAAGCTTCTTGGCTGATGCTTTACAAATCTTTTTTGCTAGAAAGGGTCTAATTGTTGGGCTTGATCCTCAACAAACATAATTTAGGAAAGGTAAGATCAATGTTCCCATTACACCAGTCGTGGTTTCAATAACTTACTCCAAGGTTCCTGTCAACGCTGCTAACTCATTTCTCTGTACTTGTAGCCACGTTCGTGGTGTCACCCCCAAATTTACAACTCCCTGTGGCCCCCAAGGTAAAGTTCAAAATCTGGAGGTACACTGGTGTCTACATTCTGGCTCAGAGATGCCTTTCTAATCCAGCTGCCTCTTCCCTCTCCATGTCCACCTACTCAGACAGAATGTTCTGCACATGACGCCCAGCCCAACCTTTTTTCACCCTGCAATGTCTCAGACAAACCCGCGTTTCATTCTCAGTGGCACTGCTTCCTATCTATGTGACCTTGAGCTAATTGCTTGCCTTCCCTGAATCTTGTTCCATCATATGTAAAGTAGGGACAGTAATAGCTCCTATGCGTCTTAAAGAAGGTCATGCATGTATGTAAAATTTTCAGCACCGTGCCTGGCACATAGAGTCCTCCCCTTTTTTCCTGTCTTTGATGATGCTATGTTCCTTCTCCAGAATGTCCTTCAGCCTTGCTTTTCACCAAGTTGCTAAATTCTACCCATGCATTGAAGCCCAACTCAAGTCTAACCTTATTCACAGAGTTTTCCCCGAACGCCATAGTCTACTAGGATTTTACCCAAGTCCCGTGGACATGGAGTATTCATTCTCTGGACTGGCTCTTTGGATACTAGATCATCTCCCCCACTGAAACATCGGCTGCCCTCTCTTTAACTTGTCCCTTGGACTCAGCTCCCTGCACAACAGAAAGAGGCGTAATATAAAGTCCCAGCCCTCAAGAGGATAGAGGAGAGGAAGCATTTATATACATTTATAAAGCACTACCCTGGACTAGCTACTTTACTTGGCACTTTCAGGTACTGTCTTTCTATTCATCAGAAAACTAACAGTGGTGGCTCTGAACCACGGCTGCATATCAGAATCACCACTGCATGTTAAATATATACATTCCCCATGCCCTAGTCCATTCTAGTTTAAACAGAATTTCTGGTGGTGAGGCCTCAGTTCTTTATATAAACTCCCCAGGAATGTTCATGAGCACCCAAGGGTGAGAACCTCTGGCTTACACACACACACACACACACACACACACACACTCATGTGCATGCATGCGTACATGCATGAAAACATCCTCAGTAATTTATCCTGATGGTACTAGGCAGCCTTAGAACATTCACCTACCCACACTCTCATCTATTTTTTTCACTCATTTATTCAACCAATACACACATTTCAGTGCCTCATATGCACAAATAAAGCACTTTGCTAGATGCCAAGAAAGACAAAATAGAACTCAGAGATTCTGCCCCTTAAGGAACTTACATGTTAGTAGGAGAGAACAATTTTATATACTTATTATACTTATCTAATCACAGGTAGGGTATGATGAATGCCCCCCAAAAGATGCCAGCTACCACGAAGTATCTTCCAGCTGGGGTCAGGGTAGGCATCACAGAAGGACATTAGGAGGAGAAGGTTTTGAATACATGGCAGAAGGAGCAATGGTGTTCCAGCTGGGAAGAAATGCCCAAGCAATGGCAAGGAGTGGGGGAAGTGCTGGGTAATCACAGGCAATGACGGGGCTGGAAAGGTAGCCTAGGTGCCCATCCTTCACCTATGCAAAGATGCTGAAAACATTCTTTACTCAGGCTACTGGCTTCCTTACAAAATCCTGTATGCCACTGCAGTTCTTACGGACCAGGCTCAGAACTTAACCACTCTCTGCTGTCGTATCGTCCCAGGCCAATCTCTCCGAGAGACTTAGAAGGAGTTCATGAGGCCATTTAGGAGTTCTTTTTCTCCCATTTTAACATCCCTTAGCCTCATTCCCTGACCTACGGAGCCATTTGCTAGTTGTTACACTCAGCAGGTGGAAAACATGTGGTCTCTCTGGGGCACTGGCATTTTGAACCCTCTCAGCAGGAAACCTGGTATGAATCGGTTCCCAAGAGGCTGGGAAAGGTACAGAAGAAGTCACCCATTTGAAGACATGCTGGTCATCTGGAGAAATTAATGCGGTTCCTAAAAGCAGGAAGCGTTGCAGGCGGCCTAGGGTAATAGCAGGTGTCAGAAGTTTGCATTACAGTCCCACACTCTGCTCATGGCTAGAGTGGCCTCTGGTGAATTTCTTCCCCTTCAGTGGCTCTCAGTTTCCCATCTTTAAAAGGAAGGCTATGGATTAGATCATAAGTCAGCATTTTTATTGTAAAAGTTATCACTTCCCAAGAATTCGCAGATAAGCATTATCTTACTTAATCCTTCCAACAACCATATGAGAAAAGTAGTGGTATTTTATCCTTTGTACAGATGAGGAAACTGAGGTTAAGAAATGTTAGGTATAGTACCCCAGAGCTGTAACTAGAACCTGGAGGAAAACAATGTTTTTCAAACTGCAGGCTTTAAAATGTAGAGGGTTGTGACCGGCACCTTTTTTTTTTAGTGGAACGGAATGAATTGGAATGGATTAGAGTAGAAAAATAAGCATGAATCTCACATAATAAGGGTAAGTATTGTTTGGGGAAATTTTTATTTCAGTTATTCCCACCACACATACATATGTTTTATGTATAATATATATTTCGCTTATATGCATATACACTTACATATAAACACTTGATCACAATAAAAAATGTTTATCGTTCTGGAAGCTATGGTCAAAAACAATTGAAAAATACTGCTGTAAACCACTGAGCATAGTGCTTCCCTGGTGGCGCAGTGGTTGAGAGTCCGCCTGCCGATGCAGGGGACACGGGTTCGTGCCCCGGTCCGGGAAGATCCCACATGCCGCGGAGCGGCTGGGCCCGTGAGCCGTGGCCGCTGAGCCTGCGCGTCCGGAGCCTGTGCTCCGCAGCGGGAGAGGCCACGGCAGTGAGAGGCCCGCGTACCGCAAAACAAAACAAAACAAAACAAAAAAACCACTGAGCATAGCTCTTCCCTGGATGATTTCTACAGAACTATCTTTCTCCACCTTTTAGCACTAATGGTTTGTAAATCTGCAACTTTGGAGGATGCATGGGGCTGTGATTATTCTGATGGCAGAGAATGTCCATTTACATCAAGTGTGGGACATTTTAGACCTGGGTTACCTCTTTCTCATTCTGCTGAGAGCAGTGTGGACCCAGTCTCGGGGACCAAGAAGACCTGTGTCTGGTGGGAAAGCCACAGCACAGAGGTGGTACTGCTGGAATTCCACAGGAAGGGATGGGTCCTCAGGGATTCCCATTCCAGCTGGAAAACAGAATTGCCATCTGGTAAATCACAAGATGATTTTTGCTCTTGCCAGACGTACCCTATCAATATGGAAGATACAGACAGTCTTCACCACATAAACAGGTTATGTTGCCAAAAGTTCCTTTGAAACTCAGATGTTTGGAGTTTGGAATACGTTACCCCATAGAAACAAGGATATAAAAGGGGGTTAGGTTTTCACGTTTTAGAACTCAGAGGGTGTGTGACGCTTATGTATAAGTTCCTTATGCTTCCTGAGTCTTAGTTCCTCACTGCAATGACTCACTGAGAATGACCTTCCTATAGTTGTGTTGGGGTCGATGTGAGGTGATGCATGTACAGAGTCTGATACTAGGTCACCATGGCTGTTGTTATAACATTGTGGTAGAGAAAATGCATGTGACCTTGACCACAGCACTTGAGTACTCAGAGCCTCAGTTTCTATCTCCGTAAAAATACAATGAAGTATTTCCTTCACAGGGTTATTAGAGATATAAATGGTATCATTTACACAAAGCACCTAGCACAAACCCTAACACAACAAAGCACCTAGTACAAACCCTAACACAAGTGAGTGTTTAATCAATGAGGGGAAGGTCTTTGCTATCTCAAGAATGTCTGCCCATAGCTGCATATGCTTTCTGGGTGCATCTGAATCAACCCCTATAAATACTCTTATGTACCAGGAAAATCAAAATTAACAAGTGTTTAGCAGATGCCTCCCTTATGTTCAATTCCTTGATCGGTTCCATGTGACATAAACAAGAGGTAGATGCTAAGGTCCCTCATGCTAAGAATGTGGTGTAGAAATACTGCTAATGTCTGTATGTTCATGGGATCAGAGAACACCCTAAAGATGATAAAGAATCCAGGTAAAGAGTGGGCTGGGGCATGTTTCAGGCAGATAGTGTAACTCACTGGTCCAGCTGAATTGCACTCCTGCTAGTAAGATGGTGAAGCACATGAGAAAATGATCGTGATAATGTTTAACCTTCACCCATTATTAATGGTCCCCAGGGAAAACTGCCAGGTTGTATACTTTGCAGAGCAACTGTCCACGGACCAGTGGCTAAACTTTGCAGAGGAGGAGGAGACTGATTGTCACAAGAATAAAGTTCCCTGTAAGGTCTCAAGTTTCACACAATCTTTACAATACTCAAGATGATCTCTCTGGGGAAGGTGAAAAGAATTATAATTACATCTGTGAAAAAAGATTGAGAAAGAAAAAAAAAATCCTGCCATATGGTGTGTGGAAAATGTTTTGGAACTGAATAAATAACATGGTGGGTGTTCTCCCCCCTCCCCCATTTTTGTTTATACATCTACGTTATGCAGGCTGACTGGTGAACATGGATCCGTTTTTCTTTCGGAATAGAAATGCACTGGGTAATTTAATTTTATGACCATTAATAATACGGTCTCTCTCTGCAAGCAAAGACATTTACAAACTTATAATCAGATTTTGTGATTTGGGTGTAAACCAATCACCCACAAAAGGCAAGGAGATATTTCCATCCAGCTTTCCCTTTGCAGTAAGATTGCATGAAATGCAAAAAGGGCATATAGTAAAAGGTCCAGGATCCCAGAGGGAAGTGGGCAGGGGACCGGGGCGGGGTGGGGGGGCGGGGAAGGGGCAAGGTCACTGGTTTCAATGGATACTTCATTCTTCAACAAGAAATTTGTAAAAGCTGGCCGTTCATAGGTATTAACCACCAAATGTGTTCCAGACTCTGTCCAAATGGGATCTTGTTGCATGTTCCCGTCAACTCTATGCTGTCAATGTTGCCATACCCATTTATCAGATGAGAAAGCAGAGGTCAGAAGAATGAAGTGATCTGCTCCTGTTAGACAGCTAACCAATAGCATAGTTCAGATCTGACCCCTTACGTGCCTAGCCTCCACCTTTCCCTTTTAACACCTTACCCCTCTACCAGAAACACATCCCACAAAGGGAATACCACTTAGAAAGAAGAGCAAGCATTTATACTGCAAGACAAACTGGGCCAAACACTATAAAAGATGCACTAGAATCTTACAATAAGATTGCAAATTGAGGGGTTTTCAAAAAATTTAATGGTTAATATTTAGGAATTTCTTAGTATACCAAGTGTTTTATAATCCGTTAACCTTACTTAATCCTCACAGCAATCCAATGAGAGAGGCACTGACATTCAATTCTGCTGAAAGGTGAGGAAACTCAAGTTCAGAGAAGTGAAGCAAGTGACCGAGGCTCACAGAGGCAATAAATAATGGTACTAGGTTTTGAAGCCACATCGTTATGACTCCTGAGCTTACTTTTTAATATCAATGCATCACTGCAGATGAATGAGTGATATTAGAGTTAGAACTTGGGCAGTGGGCAGAGGATAACCAAAAGGTCTCAGGAGCCATGAAAATTCTTAAGGATTATAGAGAAGCCCAGTTTGGCTGGATCGTTAAGTGGCCATGCTGAGCAGATTCAGTCATTCGTAAAGAACTCATTGAATTTCTTCTGTGTGCTATACATCATCCTATATCTGGGGGTACAAAGAAGGTTAAGATACACTCACTGCCCTGGAGTATGTCTGACATTTAAACATCAGACAAGTTGTAAGTTCCATGAAGGTACAGACCTCTAGCACACAATGGAAGCCCAACAAATATCACATTTCATTCTTTCAACAAATAATTACTGATGTGCCATTACTGCTCCATCCCCACACCTACTATGTGCCATATGCTTGTTGTAGCTGCTGGTTTGGAGCAGTAAATTAAACAACAAAATACTTGCCCTCTTAGAGTACATACTCTAGTTAAAATAGTGTGGAATAATAGGAAGGTAGGGAATTTGGGGGTGAGGTAGGTGTTACAATTTTAAGGAATGTCAAAATGGACCTCGCTAAGGTGCATTTTGAAAAAAGAATTAGTAATAAAACTTGAAAGATAGGTTCAAAAAGAATAGGGTTTCCACGTGGACGATGGTAAACCAATGAACGTGATGCTTTGGGTGTCATCATCAAGAATTTCAAGATAGCCAACCTTGGATCTCTGAGTGTTTGGGCCAAGTGGATCACAGGGAAAAGGATGTGAGGTCTGGGTTACCTCTCACTGTCCCCATCTTGTCAGGCTTGGCAAATGTGACCTACATTTCTTGTTCATGCTAGTCTGAATATAGATGCCATCCCTAACCTGGTCTCCAGTGTCTCTACCACAGGCCAGCCACAAGGACACTTTCTGTGGCCTGAAAGAAGATCAGTAGGCATTTGATAGGGAACAATGAGCCCCACGGATGGTGGACAAATGTCCTGTCCTGTCCTGAGAAGACAAAGACTTTGGGCAAGATCATTGAGAAGCCAAGAAGACTAGCATGAAGACCAGTGACCCTCATTCTGGCACACCATCTTCTCTCTCTTTTGCGTAATTTTTCTGCCATACTCTGACTGGTATCTTATCTTTTCTATGTCAACTTATCTTATCACCTCCTTTCCTCAAATGTACCTTCTTCTTCCTAACCAGACTTTTATATAGGATACGTAAAGCAATACCTTTGCTCAAGAGTTTCTCTCTTTCAGGAGCACACGAATCCACCTTTACCTTGCAAAAACAAACAAACAAACAAACAAAACACCTCTCTATCATCTTTGAATGCCATGGATGTTAAATAGACTTACTTTGGTGATCATTTTGCAACATATACATATATCATATCATTATGCTGTACACCTGAAACACCTAATATAATGTTATATGTCAATTACACCTAAATAAAAAAAAATTTTAAGACTCATCTTAAATCACCTACTCTAAGAAACCTACCTGAGTTACCAGCCCACCGAGGCAGAGCTAGGTACACTTAGATTTATTCAATTTTCATAAATTCGTGTTCAACATGTACCAAATTATGAAGGTTACCTGTTTATCTGTGTGTCTTACAACTATCCCACAGGCCCACCTTGAATTCATGGCACACAGCCGGCCTGTCTTTTTAGCTCTGTGACTGCAACCTTGAAAAAGATCCTAGGGCATCAGTAGGCTCATCAGATATTTTAGAAATTGAACTAAATTGAGGGCAGAGCAAGGCTCTTACCTTCATTGTCCTCTCACCACCCAGCTTGGGTGTGACGTGTTCTTCAGACATGAGCTGGTTCAGGGACATGGCCCTTGCATGCCGCTCTCTGAGATTCCTGGCCCCCATCTCTAGATTGATTGGCTGGACCCCCTTTTTATTTTATTTAATTAATTAATTAATTAATTAATTATTTTTAAATTAAAAAAAAATAATTATTTTTCTGCTACACTTTTTTTTTAATTTTTGAATTTTATTTAATTTATTTTTTTATACAGCAGGTTCTTATTAGTTATCCATTTTATACATATTAGTGTATACATGCCAATCCCAATCTCCCAATTCATCCCACCACCCCACCCCCCTGCCCTGCCACTTTCCCCCCTTGGTGTCCATATGTTTGTTCTCTACATCTGTGTCTCTATT
>RJWK010063546.1:0-12533 GCA_004363435.1 Platanista minor | reverse complement strand
CTGTAGTAAACTTACTGGAAAGTCTTGTGGGGTTTGTTAGCTAAGCTGTTCTGGTTTTCACAGTGTAAAAAGTTTAATAAGTTGTAAATTTTATTAGCGGTCTGGTTTTGCTTAAATTATTTGGTATTTCAGAGTCTGTCACCTCATCAGAAGAGAGCTTAAAAGTGGGGATGTTTGCCTCAAGGCCCCATTCAGTAAGGTTTAATAAATGATTATAAATTTTCCATCACCTTGTTGATTTATCCTATCTGTGGGTAAAAAAATATTCATGGTTTAATTAATAAATGAAACTGTCGGAAGAATTCTCTGAATTTTAGCTGTGTTTTTTGATGCACTTAAGAGTTTCTTCTTTCTCCAGGGGCAAGATTCTTGCCAAGAGAATTAATGTGCGTATCGAGCATATTAAGCACTCTAAGAGCCGGGATAGCTTCCTGAAACGGGTGAAGGAAAATGATCAGAAAAAGAAGGAAGCCAAAGAGAAAGGTACTTGGGTTCAACTGAAGCGCCAGGTGAGTGCTTGGCAGGGTTTCTTGGTATTACTTACGTTATTAGTTCTGGGAGCACTTTGGAATTGAGTTACAGTACTTTTCATAATTATTCCCTCTCCTTTTTTTAATAGCCTGCTCCACCCAGAGAAGCACACTTCGTGAGAACCAATGGAAAGGAGCCTGAACTGTTGGAGCCCATTCCCTATGAATTCATGGCATAATGGGTGTAAAGAAAATAAAAGACCTGGACTGTATAAATGTTTCTCTTAATTGAGTAGAAGTGTGTGACCCCCTTCCCCAAACAAGTATTTAAAGCCCATTTTAATTGTGTCTGAGGGCTTCCCTGGTGGCGCAGTGGTTGAGAGTCTGCCTGCCTATGCAGGGGACGTGGGTTCGTGCCCCGGTCTGGGAAGATCCCACGTGCCGCGGAGCGGCTGAGCCCGTGAGCCATGGCCACTGAGCCTGTGCGTTCGGAGCCTGTGCTCTGCAGCGGGAAAGGCCACAGCAGTGAGAGGCCCGCATACTGCAAAAAAAAGAAAAATTTGTGTCCGAATTCAGTGGGTGACATCTTTTTACTTTTCAAATTTAGTGGTTTTTATTCCTGAAAGAAGTGAGGTAGTTTGTTGTGCAGTATACTCCGTTGGTTAATAAACTGCTAGATATTACTTATAAAATATTTGTACTAGTTTGAAAATAGTCTCTAAATTCCTATGAACAAAGGATTTAAAATGAATGAAAGTTATCTGTTGCATTATAATTAAGCTCAGGAAAAGTTGATGCTCATAATGGCATCATAAATGTAAGTAGCTGTGTTTTGAGGATCAGGAACTTAACTTTGAAGCCTACTATTTAAAAATACATGGTTTAAAGCCCCTTCCTGGTCCTTTGTGGGTTACATGTTCTGAGTTGTTCATGTTCAGACCTTGCGTGCAGCAGGGCTCAGAAAAGCGTTAAAAACTAGAATACCTTTTTTATTTAAACCAGGTAAGTATATAGCATTTAATATGTTATGTGGCATTCTAAGCACTTTACATAATGTACTCATAAAAAACTTGGAATAAGTTTTATTTTGCTCATTTTACATGAAAGGAAGCTGAGGCACAAGTAACGTGCCCGAGGTTACAGGTGTATAGTGTTGGGCAAAGATTCAAACCCAGGCAATCTGGCTTCATAGTCGGATTTTAGTCATCAGTTCTATATTGCTTCATATTAATAGGAATATTTTAAAGCTACTTTGTCCAGTTGGAACACATTTTAGGTTTTGTTACTTCCTGGATATTTTTAATAGGATGAGGTAAACATCCAGTAGGGAATTGATCACATCTCATCCCCCTGCCTTCAGTATTCTGTGATAATACCTATAGCAAACTTATTTAAAATGAAAACCTTGACTACTCACTTGGTATTCAGTCCCCACTATTAGACTTGAGGGCAAGAACCTGTTTATAATTTTAGTAAATGCTATGAATAGGTTAAAACCCAATGTTAGTGGCCTTCAGTTTCATCTAGTAAAATGTGATGGTAATAGGGCTTGGAATCCAGCAAACCCTGGCTTTGAATCTTGGATTCCTAACCTAACTCAGTAAACGGTGGTTATTAATTGCCCTTAAAGATTCACATTTAGTGGTAGAGGGTTATGTTTAAACATGACTGTGTTGGTCAAAAGAAATTGTTTACCAGCACTACCACAGAAAACAAGGAAAACCTTATAAATTGCATCAGTTGGCATTCGTGTTCTGTGTTTTTCCATCTTAAGTTACCACTTACGCACCAGTTTGAAGTTGTTTTGCATATTTTAAAATTCTATTTCATGAATATCTTTCATAGCCGTTTCTTCATTCCTGCCCCTTTAGGCACATTTTGATTTCTCGTGTAAACTATTAAAGCAGCTTCAAGGCATCATGTTTATTGAGCCTCCTGCTGTATTGCATATTGCTTAACCTGTGTGTCTCTATAACTCATGGTTTAGTTTTTCAAGGTACGTGTAACTAGTCTGGTTCCTACTAAATTGTTTTTCTCTTTATTTCTGTTTTCCTACGTGATGGCTTTAGCTATTAGGAAAATTGTGTTTATGGAACTGCTCTTTATTGCCCCAGTTTTGCACACACACTTGCCTTTGCCTGAAATACCTACACTGTGCTTTGTTCGTTTGATGGAATTCCTGCTTGTCGTTCACTCACCTGAGTCATAGGTGAACCGTCCCTGATTAAAGCATTTTAAGGAGAGGAATGAAAGTGCTTGGAATCAGAGATTACTTCTGGTTTGGGTTGGTGGAATAAATTCCCCCATATTTTTGTGTGTTTGCTTCTCACAGTGTTCATAATTTTTAAAAACTTCTGCCTTTCTCACTAGACCTGAGGTTAGGGACTGTGCCTTATATTTTGTACTTCCAGTGCCTGGCACATAATGTACACTCAGTAAATGCTCTTTAATGAGAAAAGCACTGCTTTTTTTTTTTTTTTTTTTTTAAAGACATTTTCTACTTTCTGTTCAGTTTTATTTTCCTATGTACTTTATAAAACTATAGTGTTTCTGAATTTTGAGGGCTAACCAACCATTTTGCTCAGGAGTAGTTGGGATTATTAAATCCTTCATGTGGAAAAATCAAGAGACCTCAAACATTTCTTTGTTCATTCTCCAGCCAGTCATGTTAACCTTGCTTTCTGTTGCTGCTTCTGTAAAATGAAGGTATCATCTGCAAGTAGGGATTGGACTGAATGAGTCCTAGAGGTCCCTTGCATGCTTTGAGTCTGATTCCATGTTTAACTATGACTCAGTGAAAGGAAGTATAATTGCGACTTGTCAAAAAGGAAATGGTGGTGTAGGATATCTCAGTTCAGGAGAGCTGGTGAGGCTGGACTTTGGGAAAAGGAAAGGCTGCAAACAAGACTGGCTAAGGGGAGTTATTCTTAGGGCAGGTAGTCAGAAAATGTGAACGCTTCCATCTGGTGTGTGGTGCAGCAGTTTTCTAAAATACTGTCAATGGCAATACTATGTGAATATGCATAAAGCTTTTTTGGATTTTTAAAGTTGGGTTTTCTCACATGCACAATACTAAGTTTAAAATGTGTTTTCCAGATTCTTGGTTCATTTTGTTTGCTTTCCTAAAGGGTTGTACCAGTTAGCACTCCAAGAGTGAGTGAAAATGCTTGTCTTGGCACTCTCTTCAGCATTGATTATTATAATTTAGTCTTTGCTAATCTGGTGGGAGAAACTGTTGCTTTATTGAATTTGGCTTTTCTTAGCTTCTGGAACACTTAACCTGGTTTCCTTTTACCTCCACTGCAGTCTTTGCTGGACCTTACTGTCTTTCTGACCTCCAAATACTGAAGTGCCTTTATTCGCACATTCAAAGTCCTATATCATCTGCCCTCTACCTACTTTTCTGACCTAGTATTCTACCACTTCCAGCCCCAAAGTCAGATTCAGTAAGTTACGAGATATTTGGAGGTCAAACACCATTAAGGAAGTTACAATCTAGGAGGAGCAGTACAATCGGAAATCCTATTTAAATCAAGGCTTCAAAGAGTGTAAAAGGACAGTAAAGGGGAAAGTTGATGTTTACAGGGCTCTTGTTTTCACTGATATTTCGTGGTTTCTCTTGTTTGCTTGACCCTTTCCACGTACTGCTTCCTTGGCTTCAGCTTACAGACTAGTGAAAGCCAGCAAATTAAGCAAGCAGCTTTTCGTTTGTCTTCCTCATTCTTTTGTAGCTTAAATTCCCAGTCTCCCACTGCAAATATGGCTTCCGCCTACACCACTCTAATGAAACTACTCCTAGAGATTACCAAACACCTGCTAATTAAATTTAGAGACTTTTTCCAATTTGGCTTTATCTTCCTGGTATTTGTCAGAGCCAACGCCTTTTTTTTCTGCCATCACACTTTAGCCAGGTTCCTCTGCCTGTCTGACTCCTTCGTCCCCCTTATTCTGGATTTTCCTTGATGTTCCACATGTGTCACTCCTAAGTTCTTTCTGGGTGATCTAAGCCAGTGGTTCTTCAAGTATAGTTTCCCAGCTCGCAGCATCAGCATCTGGGAACTTGTTAAAAATGCAGACCTGCTGAATGAGAAATTCCGGGGAGGGACCATGGGCAGCACTTAACAACAAGCTCTCTGGGTGATGGAGATGTATGCTGCAATTTGAGAACCACTAAATTTATGCCTAGCCATCTCTAATACACTTGAGACTCAATTTCAGAGCTCACTTTCTCTGAAGCTCTAGATGTGTATTTCCAGCTCCCTCTTGGGCACCTCCATTTGGTGCAACTATTATACAGATGAGGTTGGAAGGTTTTATTAGTGGAGAGATGAATTAAATTGAAACCCCTGAGATTTGACTAATGTGTGTTTGCTGATAAGATTACGTGCCTGCCTTGAAATGCAGGTCCTTTAATGAGTAACCATCACAAAGTGTGAATTTATAAATTAATCCCTTACTGTACAGTTCCCTTTTCTCACACTTACCAATGAGAATTAAGAAAAATCTTCTAACTATAAAACTTTTCACCCTGTTCTTAATAAGAGCCATGGTTGGGAGTGAGGCTGTGTGGCTTCTTGAACTTTCTCTTCTGATCTAGCCAGGTATCTCTTAAGGCGTGTACATGTTCAGTTGAACCCGATCCGAAGAGCTGAATAAACTACATCACACTGAAATTTGCTTCTGAACGTTGTGGCCAAAAAGCCCCCCCGTTTCCTGTATCTTCTGTACTCCCATCAAGGTAGATTTGCATTTTTCTCTGCACTAGGATGGGAAAGATTCTAAATATAAACACTGGCTAACATTTAGCAGTAAACGTCGCTAAAATACAAGAAGTTAGGTTTATCTTATTTTTTGAGCACAAGAGAATTTTAAGCTGAATTTGATTTGAGGTATGAGTGTTTATAGCATATTCATCCCAGCCCCACTTAAAGGAAAAAATTGGTATTGTTCAAGAAACCTTCATAGAATCTTAGACAAATTGATTGGTTATAAATAATAGTGAGGCAGCGTCTGCAGCTGTTACTGCTGAGGTGGAGAAAGTGTGTAGAGGTATGAATAAGCAGTCCAAGGTTCTGTATTGTGATTCTTTTTCAGTAGCAAAGGTGAGTGGTGAGGAGCAACTGATGGGCTATCTCTCAAAGCCCCTAATGGGAAAGGCACAGAGAATCCTCTCAAAACTTTCCTAGCAAGAGTGTAATTTGTGGAAATCATTTGGATTGGAAAAGAAATGCCATGGGGTACTCTTTGCTGTCTACAGAATGAGATGATGGCTTAGCCCAAGTGAAGATGTGATTGGGTTTTTGCTCCTGAGAAAGAACAGAGTTCAGATTAATTGCTCATGGCAGATGAGTAAGTGAACAGTTTGAAGATCCTTGAGAGCAGAGACCATCTCCTGTCCTTCAGATGCTCCTAGCTCTGGCACTTGCATATACTAGGGGCTGCCTCAAGAACAGTTCAGTGGCGTTCCGTAGCCTCCAGATGATTCCTTACTGAGGCATTCATTGCCATCCAGAGTCTGCTCCCCAACCTTTGGGTCATCTGCTATATACTCATCTTTGAGACTGCTTGCCGTATGATTCCTGACTTGCTGCTTTTGCTCGTGCTGTTCCCTCAACTACATAAGACATCTCTCTACCCTTGTGTTTCCATCTATCAAATATGCTCAGGGACCAGTCGTTTCTCCCTGCAGCTTTTCCTGATTACCCACCCCCCACTTCAGATTTCTAACAAGTTTCAGGTGTACAGCATTATAAAGCAACATCTTGTGTACACTACAAAGTGATCACCAAAGGTACAGTTACCATACATCAGCATACAGTTGACTCCCTTCACCCTTTTCACCTACTTCCCAACCTTTTTCCCAGTCTTGTTCTCTGTATCCATGAGTTCGTTTTTGTTTTGTTTTATAACATTCCATATGTGAGTGAAATTATTTGGAATTTGTCTTTCTCTGTGTGACTTATTTCACTTAGCATTATGCCCTTGAGGTCCATCCATGTCACAAATGGCAAGATTTCAATTTTTTTACAGCTGAGTAGTATTCTATTACATATGTCACATCTTCATCCATCAGTGGACACTTCCATATCTTGGCTATTGTAAATAATGCTACAGTGAATATATAAGGGTGTGTCTGTCTTTTCAAATTAAGTGTTTTTATTTTCTTTAGATAAATACCCAGAAGCCGAGTAGCTGGGTCATACGGTAGTTCTACTGTTTTTTGAGGAACCTCCATACTGTTTCCATAGTGGCTGCATCAATTTACATTCCCACCAGTGCACAGGAGTTCTTTTTCTCCACATCCTTACCAGCATTTATTTCTTATCTTTTTGATAATAGCCATTCTAACAGGTGTGAGGTGATACCGCATTGTGATTGGTTTGCATTTCCCTGATGATTACTGATATTGAATATCTTTTCATGTGCCTGTTGGCCATCTGAATGTCTTTGGAAAAATGTTTATTCAGATCCCCTGCCCATTTTTTAATCGGACTTTTTGTTGTTGTATGAGTTCTTTATACATTCGGATATTAGCCCCATACTGGATATATGATTAGCAAATATCTCCTCCCATTCAGTGGGTTGCCTTTGTTTGTGTGTGTGTGTGTGTGTGTGTGTGTGTGTTTTTAAGTATAGTTGATTTACAATATTAAGTATACAGCATAGTGATTCAATATTTTTATAGACGATACTCCATTAAACGTTATTACAGGGACTTCCCTGGTAGTCCAGTGGTTACGACTCCACGCTCCCACTGCAGGGGGCTCAGGTTCGTCAGGGAACTAAGATTCCACATGCTGCGTGGCACAGCCAAAAGAAAAGTTATTACAAAATAATAGCTATAATTACCTGTGCTGTACAATATGTCTTCATATACGTAGTAGTTTGTATCTCTGCCTTTCTGTTTTGGTGTCTTTTGCTGTGCGGAAGCTTTGTAGTTTGATGTAGTCCTATTTGTTTATTTTTACTTTTGTCTCCCTTGCCTTTGCAGTCAGATCCACAAAAACATTGATGTCAACGTTATTGCCTGTGTTTTCTTCTAGGATTCTTATGGTTTCAGGTCTTACATTCAAGTCACTAATCCATTTTGAGTCAGTTTTTCTCTATGGTGTAAGACAGTGGTCTAGTTTCATTCTTTTGCATGTTGTGGCTGTCCAGTTATCCCAACACCATTTATTGACAAAACTGTCCTTTCTCCATTGTATGTTATTGGCTCCTTTGTCGTAAATTAATTGTCCATATATGTGTAGGAAAAAGAAAGAAAAGACATTCAAATTGGAAAGTAAGAAAAACTGTCACTGTTTGCAGGTGACATGGTACTGTACATAGAAAACCCTAAAGACTCCGTTAAAAACTGTTAGAACTAATAAATGAATTCAGCAAAGTTTCAGGTTGCAGAATCAATATACAGAAATCTGTAGTGTTTTTACACTAATAACAAACTATCATAAAGAAAATTTAAGAAAATCCCATTTACAATCACATTTAAAAAAACCAGAACTTTAATTCAACCAAGGAGGTGAAAGACCTGTATGTACACTGAAAGCTGTAAAATGTTGATCAATGAACTTGAAGAAGATGCAAATAAATGGAAAGATATTCCATACTCATGGATTGGAAGAATTAATATTGTTAAAATGTCCTAACTACCCAAAGCAATCTACAGATTCAGTGCAATCCCTATTGAAATTCCAGTGGCAATTTTCACAGAATTAGAACAAATAGTTCTAAAATTTATGTGGAACCACGAAAGATCCTAAACTGCAAAGCAATCTTGAGAAAGACAAAGCTGGAGGTATCATGCTCCCTGATGTCAAAGTATACTACAAAGCTGTAATTATCAAAACAATATGGTATTGGTATAAAAAGAGATCAGTGGAACAGAGTTGAGAACCATTCAGATTAAATTCTCTCTGTTGCAGCTGTATTGGAGTTGTGAGCTCATCTGCTTTGTCATTGCATTTACATGAGCAGTGTTCTCCATCCTACTCTCCACAGTGCCAAGATATGAAATCAGGGGGGTTGAGATGCCCACTATTGAATGGCTCTGACTGAGTAAGTGACTAAGCTTGTCCAAACCTCAGTTTAGGAGATATGTTACCCATTTCACAGGATTAAGAAGATTAAGGAAGAATTAATAGAATTTTTTGGGTAAACCCAACAGTGATAGATAAATGATGATGATTTTAATTAACTTCACTGTGGGGGTGTCTGTGAAGTCAGGCAAGTCTTATATGTTGTTGTCCTCTCAGTAAATGTTTGATAACAGAAAGCTGTTGTTTATGTTCTGTACCAGTGCTTAACAGCCTCGCAGAGAGAGTTTCAATCATTTGACGGCTGAATTAAAGTAGGGAGCTGGCAGAGGAGAAAGGGGTACTTTTTATACTGAGGAAAGTCCTTGAAGGCAAAGTCTGAGTCTCCAGCCTCAATATTCAAGGAGTTAGGGTAGACAGGAAAGGTAGTTGGTATTGGATGATGGATGGTGGTAGGAGAGACACTCCTGAAGTAGGGGAGGACCCCTGGCACAGTTTGCCTGAGGGCTAGAAATCAAGCTTCTTGGGCTGGTGAAGGGTTAATAGCTTTCCAAGCCTGATATTATTTGCATAGTACTAAATTCTACCCTTCACAGTCATTCTAAACGCCCACAGATTTGTGTATTCATATCTGCCTACACATTTCTATTATCTTTATATTATTTATTTTTTTCTATTATCTTTTTAAAACCACTTCAGCATTCCTGTGTCATACTGCTTGCACCACAATTTTACATAACTGGATACAAAGAAATCCAAAATGAAATAGAGGACAAGCAGCAACAATTTAGGCAAGGCTGTTTATAATTCTACAGTTCAGTAACATATCTGCATAAAGGGCCACGGATGATCTTGGGTATTTGCAAATGCAAAGAGCTTTCCAAGGAGAATAACATTTTGAGTTCTGAGCAAAGGTGCACTGTACGTGCAAAATGCAACACAGCTGTCACCAGGCAGAGAACAGTCTTAGGAATCTTACTAATGGGGCGACCTTAACCTACAATGATCTTATACCTGACAGGGAATGAGGTGAGGAGATAAGCCCACGATTCAGCCAAGAAAGGGCTCTCTTTTCCCTTGTTAAGTTCTGCATTTTAACTTCAGGAAAGTGAAGGGTGTTTGGACCGATCCCATTGACTGCTGCTCAACAAGGATCCCCTCTTCTGTTGCTGGATTTCTAACAGGGTAGCAATGTGTGTGGCCTCCAGGGAGGAACTGATTCGAGCTAGTCCTGGCAACCCTGGTATTCTCCGCTAGGTACACGAATACACTCGTTCCCAGCGTCTCAGTTCTGGCCACTGAGATGTAAGGGAGTCTGCTGGGTTATTCTGAGAATTATTTTATTTCATAATAAAAAGAGACGAACAGGGTCCCTCCCTCCCTTCCTGCTTGGATGAGTACTTGATGCTTAGTGAGGCAGGAGCCATTCTGTGTTCAAGGAGAGACCAAGAGAATCTGAAAGGCAACAACCCACGCCCCTGTCACTGAACGGCTCAAGGACCCCTGGAACCTAGTTGTTGTTCTGTAAACGGTAACTGTCTTTGTGGTGACTTTTCCCCAGTCAGAAAAGGAGATTCCAGGCTTCAAGTCTTTCCAGTCAAACTGAAGTTGAACAGAAGGGGACTGCCTTGTGCTGAACCAAAGGACAGTACAGCTGTAATAAGGCAGTTCAGCTCAGGACATTCCCTGAATGGAACGCTTTCTCCTGAGAGCTCATTGCTCTCAAAACCTAGGTATTGGGTTAATGGTTACACATGTGACTTCCGTCTTCTCCAGTTCACACAGTGAAGACACCATTCATTCAGAAAGTCTGTCAGTGTACTAACATT
Organism: Platanista minor; assembly: GCA_004363435.1. Classification (NCBI taxonomy): domain Eukaryota; kingdom Metazoa; phylum Chordata; class Mammalia; order Artiodactyla; family Platanistidae; genus Platanista; species Platanista minor. The sequence goes on along the minus strand of RJWK010063546.1, from coordinate 2,201 downwards.
TATTAAAGACCTCATGAGCCCCAGCTGCCACTATGTGCTGGGCACTTAAAGACACAAGCTAGAGGCCCTGCCTTCTGGGAGAGAGACATGAAATAAATATTCCACTAGAAAGTAATGACAGTTGGGATCAGTGCTGCCTTAAGGGTGCCCTGAGCGAGAGTAACTGGGATACAGGGGTTGGGGATGGCAGCAGTGACCAGAGGAGTCTCCCCTGAGCAAGGGGCAAGGAAACCAGTCACCCTCTCTTCCTGGTCTGCTTCAGGGTTCTTCAAGTGAGAAGTAAAGAGAGCAGGAGGGATGGAGAGGATGAGATACCAAGAAATGGAGGCAGAAGAAATTATGGAACTTGGTGATTAATCCATGTGGAAGTGAGAGGGGTTAGAGTCAAGGCCTCTCAGTGGCCTGAACCGAGAGCTGGGTATGAGTGTTCAGGGATCTGGCACATAGGTCGCTGGCTTGGGCTGCTGGGTGGTTGGAGGCACATTCGCACACTCATCAGTGTGGTCGACTGCAAAAACGGACCTCTTTTCCTACCCCTTTCTGCATCCCCGCCCTTTCAAATGTGGCTTTGCAGCTCTCTTCACCAAGGAGTGGCGCGCACTTCCCGCCCCTGGAATGTGGGCTGTCACCACTACTTGCTTTGGCCAACAGAAGGCAGCAGGGGTAATGGGTTCCCCCACCCTCGCCCCCCGGAGCCTAGGTCTCAGGAGGTCTGTTACACTTCTACTCACTCTCTTGGAACTCTGCCCAGCCACCATGATCCTGGCCCGCCTTCTGGGTGAGGAGAAACATGTGGCTCAGCCACTGCCCCTCCCACCACGGCAGCCGGCAGCTGGCAGCCGGCCAGCTGCCTGAGGACACCAATCTGGAGCCACCAGCCAGCCCCCCACCCCAGCCCCCATCGCCCCTAGCCCCGCTGCCACCAGCTCCCTATGGATACATGGAAGAATGAAAGCCTGTGGCCAACATCAGCTGAGCTGGGCCTGGATTAGGATAACCACTGCACTGACCTACAGACTGGTGAGCAACCGTGAGGGTTTGCAGTTTCGGGGCAGTAAGTTTCGTGCAGTTTGTCAGGCAGCAAAAGCTAACTGATACAACCAAGATGGAGAAAGGGGTGAGTGAGGGTGGGGCTGTCTAAGAGGCAATTGGACCTGTGAGGGTGGAGCACAGGAGGCAGAGGCCTTAAGGTCTAACCTGCAAGGAAAGAATCCCAAGCCTTTTTTGCCTTGCCACTGTGGGCTCCCAAAACTCAAGACTGGCCGGATTTTGCTTTTGTGTCCTCTTCCTCCCACTTCCACGCCCACCCTAAACTCCACTTTACACCTAGAAATAAGTACTTGAGAATGATGAAGCAAAGGCGTGACTCAAGTCACAGGACGGTGTTTGATGGAGAATTAGTCCAGAGCCGAGCTCTCAATTAGCTTATTGAGTGTTCGCTAATGAGTCAGCTCAGCCAGCACCAGCGGCCAGGGGCTGGGTTCGGAGGCTGAGCTGTAGACAGTGACTGTCCCCAGGGGGCCTTCACAAATCTGGAGCAAGGTCACAGTGTCTGCAACTCCCTTATACTGATACTAAGTCAGGGCTCTTTATCCTAATAATGTCATCCCTCAGCACCTTTCAAAAATTAAAAGGGCAACATTCCAACATTCGACAGGAATTTATCCTTCCCATTGTTGCAGAAACGTCCGACCGATTACATTTTTCCTTTCTTTCGTCCCCCAGCTCATAATCCTGATCTCTGGCCTGGGTGACCGGTCTCGCTTCTGCAGGATGGAGGGGGCCGTCAGGGCTACGCAGGCACTGTGGAGGCCGGATCTCCAGGGCCCGGAGGCCGGAGCAGCGTAGGCCCCCGGCAGAGCGCGTCAAGCGGGTGCGCGCGCCGCGGTGACGGTGCCCTGGGCTCTCCGGCTCCGCCCCCTCCGCGCCGCTGCGGGAAGGGGCGGGAAGAGGAGGAGCCGGAGGCGGCCGCGGGGTCCCCAGCGCGCTCAGCCCTTTATAAGCCGCCGGTCCGGCCCGCCGTGCCGGCGGCCGAGGTCCCCGCGCACCGGTGTCCCTGCGCTCCACCGCGCGCTCCATGCGGCCGCCCACCATGTCCGGACACTTTTTGCTCGCTCCCATCCCCGAGTCTTCCTCCGACTACCTCCTGCCCAAGGACATCAAACTGGCCGTGCTGGGCGCCGGCCGCGTGGGCAAGAGCG
>RJWK010063545.1:0-12534 GCA_004363435.1 Platanista minor | reverse complement strand
CCCAGGAGTGGGTCACAGAGGCAGCGGGTAGCCTCTCCTCGGGGTGGATGTCTCCCATGGGGCCCAATGCAGCAGCTGGCAGATGGCTGCCTGATGCCTGGTGCCTGGGAGTCCGGGAATCTGATCCTGGAGATTCCTGCTCCCAGGGAGGAAAGTGGGAGGGAGGATGGGGGCAGCTTGGCTACACCCCAGCACTAATGGTGTGAGGAAGCACACCAGAGGGGCAGCTAGGGGAAGCGTGATTCTAGTGGAACCCAAAGTAGTAATAATCCTGTGAGCTAGCCTCCCACCCACTCACATTTACACACATTCTTCCATTCACTCAGTTAACAACACCTGGAACAGGTGCTGGCATCTGGCAAATAAGACAGACGCAAGCCTGCCTTCTGATAGTCATTTTACCTGAGGCCCCTGCCCTTAGCATCCTGACCCTTGGGCCTGACACCCACCAACACTTTGAACTGAGGGACATGGGATGACCGGTACCATGGAGTGGGGCTCACGGGGCATCCAGCCAGGCCACAGACTGGACTCTGGGGTACAGGAAAGTTTTAGCTTGTTTTGTTCCACTCACCTATGGGAGGGGGAGTGAGACCCTGGAGCAGAGAAAGAGGAAGAATGGGGTCAGTGGCTGGGTCTGGACTTCCTGAGAGAGCGGGGAGAGTGGCTGGAGGGCACGTCCTGCCCCCACCCTGCCATCTATCTCCCTCTCCCTCTCCCTCTCCCTCTCCAGACCCCAGGCCACTGCCCTGCCTGCCCCGCCTCCACCCCCAGTCCCAGCACCAGCACCTCTGCCTTGAGACCATGGGCCCCTTCCAGGCCTGGAGCAGCAGCCTGGCCTTCATTCCAGTGTCCTCGCCCCAGACAAGTCCCCTCCCCTCTCCAAACTGTTATGTACTGAGAGCCCAAGGCTCCCCGCTCCAGGGCCCCAGCCAGCCCCAGCAAGCCAGTTTCTCAGAACCCCAGGCTCAGCGGAACAGGGGTCCAGGTGTGCCCTCCAGGGATCCACTGGGTGCCACCACGGAGCCTGAGGCCTCATGTGCCAACTGGCTCAGTGCCCAGCACTTAGTATGTTCTCAACAGTGAGTTCCTTCCAGCATCAGGGGAGCAGGACATCTTTGTGAGACGGGAATATGGGAGCTGAACCCAGGGCCAGCCAGAGCTACATGGGGGTAGAATGCCCGACCTCATCTCCCCACTTAATCCACCCCCATCTGCTCGGCTTTAATTACAGCAGAGGCGAATCTCAAGGTTAAGCCCTGAGCTGAGGGCTGAGTGTGGACTTGGGTCCGATGCTACATTATCTTCTTTTTTTTTTTGCGGTACGTGGGCCTCTCACTGTTGTGGCCTCTCCCGTTGCGGAGCACACACTCCGGACGCGCAGGCTCAGCGGCCATGGCTCACGGGCCCAGCCGCTCCGCGGCACGTGGGATCTTCCTGGACCGGGGCACGAACCCGCGTCCCCTGCATCGGCAGGCGGACTCTCAACCACTGCGCCACCAGGGAAGCCCCTACATTATCTTCTAATGAGAAGCTTAGCTGCTCTCTCCACCTCTGCCCTGTGGGTGGGGCACCTGCTGGGCAGCGTCACCAACCCTCTGCCCAGTAGCTCTGGTCACTCTGCAGGCTTCCTCACCCCCCACGGCTGCTCTTAACTTGACCTTAACCCAGCTCACTCCCTAGCTTCCCCAGGCCAGGTTCCTGCAGGAGAGGACCCCTCAAGTGACACCCCCTCCCTGCGGTGTTTGCAGCCTCCAGCTTCCGCTGCCTCGTGGATGTGGTGCCCGTGAAGAATGAGGGTGGGGCCGTCATTATGTTCATCCTCAACTTTGAGGACCTGGCCCAGCTCCTGGCCAAGCGAGGGAGCCGCAGCCTGTCCCAGCGCCTGCTGTCCCAGAGCTTCCTGGGCTCCGGTGAGGTGGGGAGCAGGTGGCAGGGCAGGGGCGGGGAGCACCAGGTAGAGCAGTGGGTCCCCCAGACCTGGCTGCTCTGACCCCAGCCCTGGTTTCAGAGGGCTCTCACGGCAGGCCGGGTGCACAGGGACCTGGCATGGGCAGGGTCAAGTACAAGACCATCAGCCAGATCCCGCAGTTCACACTCAACTTTGTGGAGTTCAACCTGGAGAAGCACCGCTCGGGCTCCACCACAGAGATTGAGATCATCGCACCCCACAAGGTGGTAGAGCGGACCCAGAACGTCACCGAGAAGGTCACCCAGGTGCGGCCTGCAGGGCAGGGTGGACGGGGCTCTGCTGGGCCTCAAGGGTCCCTTCTCAGGCCCTGGAGTGGACTCCTCCAGGGCTGGGCTAGCAGAGGGAGCCGGCCTGCCCAGCCCCCTACTGTCTGGTCTGAGCTCCAGGCCTCTTGTCCTGCTAGAGTCTGATTCTTTAGACCTAAAGACCTACCCCAAGGCCACCACCCTGATGCTCAGCTCCCAGAACCAGGGGACGGTGGGGTCAGCAGAGCCTGTGACTAGTGCCACACCCTAGGCCTGGAGGAGCTGGGAAGGGGGAACCCGCAGGTCACCATGGGGGCCCACCCAAGGCTTTGCCAGTCCCAGAGAAGGAGAAGCAGAGAGAAGTGTCAGGGCCATACTGAGAAGTGGATGGGGAAGCCCCAGCCCTGCTTCTGCCCCTTGCCTTTGAGGCGATGGCCAGCCCCCGGGGCAGGATCCTTCGGCAATCCAGGCAGAGGGGAGGTGGCCCTGGCATCTTCAGGTCCCTGGGGATCAGGCCTGAAATGCCTCCCTCCCCACCACCCCACCTTGGCCAGGCCAAGGCGAACACCCCTGGGTCCTCTGTTCCAGCTGACCCCAGTGTCCCTCCTCCTGGGGCCTGATGCCCCAGTCCCCAGCTGACCATCCAGAGGGAAATGCAGAGGGCTGTGCCCAAGGTTCAGGTTCCCTGCCACTAGCCCACTCTGTGACCTTGGGCAAGAGGCCTTATGCCCTTATTGGGCCCCAGGGCTCCCATCCGGAGGAATGAGTTGGACTGCACCGTCTCTGAGGACTCATATGACATTGAGTGTGCTGGCCCCACGAAGCACTGAGGGCTGCCTAGGCCAGAGATGGGCAAGGGGCTGCAGGGCGAGGTAGGCGCTTACTCCAGCTTCCCCTGGGACTTGCTTCATAAGCAGATGGGAGCAGCTCTTTTGCCTCCCTGCCCCTTTTCACCTGAAGCACTGTCTGTGCCAGAGCAGATGGAGTAGAAACTCCTTGTGACCCAGCCCCTCACCAAGCACAGGAACCCTGGGAAAGGACCCCAGGTTGAGGGCTAGGCACTTGGAGGTCAGGCAGCGTGGCCCAATTGCCTGGGAAGCCCACCTAACTGCACACCCCGGGGCCCTCAGGTTGGTGGTAGGGGCCATGGGGGCTGTTGGACTGGAGAGATGCCCGTGAAGCCTGACAGAGCTGTCTGGGGCCCGTGGTCCCTGCCCGCACCCAACCTGTCCTGCCCCCTTCCCCTTGCCCCAGCCCCTCTTGGCTTTACTAACCCACTGCCTGTGGGCCCTAAGGTGGGGAGGAGTCTGACAGAGCTCAGGCTGGCATGGCCCAGAGCACGGAAGTCACACCAGCCTCAACCAGAACTCAAAGGGCCTAGAGGGCTGTGATCCCACACCTGAGTTCCTACATCCTGAGGGCCCACTGGGAAGGGCCTCATGCTGGCCTCAGAGGAGATGGGAGACTATGGAGGTCTGTGGTGGGGGAGATGGCACCCTTGTCTGGAAGCCCTGAGGATGTACACTTCCTCGGACCCCACCCCCCCAAAGTCTGACTGCCTCCCTCCCACTCCCCGTGCTCTGCTGTTTCATCCTGGCTGGTCTTGAGCAGCCAGGGGCGGAGGTGGCCATGACAGCCAGGCTTTCAGTGCTCGTTCGGCCCCTTTTAGTTGAGCCCTCATGTGGACTAAGTGCGGGGCATATGAGAAGAACGTGCGGGACAAGGGATCTGCAGCTCTAAGTCAGTGGGGGACAACTGTGTGGTCAGGGTGTTTACAAGGAGCAGGGAGAAAATTGAAAAAGATGGTTTGAGTCTGTGCAGGGTTAGAGGAAACTTCCTGGGGAGGCAAAATAGGAGATGAGGCCAAGGCTGAGCTGGAAGTCACCACAGGGTGGGGACACTGTGGCCCCTCCTAGGGCCTTGGATGGCAGACGGGGGACCGTCTGGTTGGAACCAGCCCTTGGGTGGATCTTCCTTACTGTGATCCCATCTGCTAATGGACCTGGTTTGCAAGGTCAGAACTTACATGGCAGATTTTCTTAAACCAGGACCACCGGCAGGGCCCTATCTGGTAGTGCTAGGCAGGGGGTGGGGCGTGGTCCGTGAGACACCCCTCAGGCCCCATCCTTGTCGGGGCAGTGTCTGACATGGGTTGAGTGGGGAGGAGGAATTACAGTGTAGAGCGGCATGTGCCATTGAGACACACCAGCTCATTCACTCACAACAGCCCCGTGGAGTTTGTTGTCCTTTGTCGTCCCCTTCTGCCAGTGAGGGAACAGAGGCTCACAGAGGTTAAAAAACTTGCCCCAAGACAGACACACAGCAATGTCTGACCTGGGATCAACCTGGGAGGTCTGGCTTCAAAACTCATGCCTTCCCGCTGCCCCAGCTGTTTGTTGTGTTGGGCAGCTGGGCAGAGCCTGGGTATGTTGGGCTGGGCCCTGGTGATCCTGTGTTGGCCATAGGCTCGGAGGCGGGGGTCAGAGGGGCAGAGCAGAAGGGCTTTCAGCTGAATGTAATGATCAAAACCCCCTCGGATGTGTGAAGTAGTCAAGGCTTCCGGCAAACAGCACCTGCCGAGGGCTCAGAGTACCTACTCACCCTCAAATTTGGTTCTTTCCACGGAGGCTCTGAGGGCTGGCCCCAGGGAGGGCCCTCACTGATCCAGGCTCCACAGGGCCCTCAGGAATGAAGAGGGTATTTTGGGGGTGACTTGTTCCCATCGGGAACCTGACTGCTGGAAACTTCCCAAACCCACCAGAGAGGACTGATGCCCTGCCCCCTGCCCCACCACCCTCTCAATCTGCCTGAGCCTGGCCCTCCCCTCTCCTCTCCCCTAGCCCTGTCTTCACCCACTCCAGGCTGGCCTGTTTGGGAGGGAGTTTGTGAGCTTCAAACCTGGGGTCACTGTGGGACAGAGCTGCACCCCTCATCTGGACCCCCCCCTCCTCTCTGCACTTCCAGCACACCTGTCCCCTTAAGAACTTGCCCTGTCATACTTGCACACCCCATCTCTGTGTCGTCCCCTCTCCCCGGCACAGCCCCGATCACCCACCCTCTCCCACATCTCCCTTCCTAGGCCTCAGCCCTGCATCTCCACCCCTCCCAGACCCGTCTCACCAGCGGCGGCCACCCTGCTGACCGCCCCACGGTCCCCACCCCCAGGTGCTGTCCCTGGGTGCGGACGTGCTGCCGGAGTACCAGCTGCAGGCACCGCGCATCCACCGCGGGACCCTCCTGCACTACAGCCCCTTCAAGGCCGTGTGGGACTGGCTCATCCTGCTGCTGGTCATCTACACGGCCATCTTCACGCCCTACTCGGCCGCCTTCCTGCTCGGCGACCAGGACGAGCCTCAGCGCGCGGACTGTGGCTATACCTGCAGCCCACTCACCACGGTGGACCTCATCGTGGACATCATGTTTGTCGTGGACATCGTCATCAACTTCCGCACCACCTATGTCAACGCCAACGACGAGGTGGTCAGCCACCCACGCCGCATTGCCATCCACTACTTCAAGGGCTGGTTCCTCATCGACATGGTGGCCGCCATCCCCTTCGACCTGCTCATCTTCCATACTGGCTCTGATGAGGTGAGCAAACCCCGTTCAGGCCAGCCGCTGTGGCCGTCCCCTGTGCCCCAGCCCTGGGTGCAGAGAGTACCTGGCATTGGGCACCTTTGCCAAAGCAAGTGGTGGTGGAAAGGAGGGGGCCTCAGATATCTGTCATCTCCCAGCCCTGGAGAAGGAGCAGCTGAGCACCCCAGGCCTGGGTGCCCTCCTGTGCTCCAGAATCCTGCCCCTTCTGGGACGGGCACTCCTGTGCCCCAGCCCCTCGTGCTGACTGCTTAACCACACTTACCCTGGTGTTAGAAAAGGAATCCACAGGCTGTCCCTCCATGCAGCCTGACCCCCTCCTAAGCCCCAGCCCCTCCACTATGCCCACTCTGCTTCTCATAGGTGATGTGAGGGCATTTTCATGCTTTCTCGTAGCTTCCAGTCCCACTATGTCCTTTTGACCCACCTTCTTGGGATCAGCTTTCCACTCAGATCAGCTCTGCCTCTTGTGTTCCAGTCAAGCCCCAGTCACCCAGCCTGTCCAGCACGGGGTGTCCATCGTGACTACCTGCTCCCATGACCACCCACTCCCAGCAAATCTATCTCCAAGTCCTCCCTCCCACTTTCCACCCACACTGCCCCTGCCTGCATACTAAGTGGCCTTCTTACCCACCTCTGCCCCAGCCCCACACCTGCCAGCCTCAGCCCCTGCACACAGAGGCCAGAGCGAGTTTCAAATCACTTGTCTGACCCTGTGCCTTATCTGACCCAGTCTTCAGAACTTTCAGTGGCTCCCCAGCGGCTTGGAATAAAAGCTGAGTGAGCTCTTTGTGGGCCCTGCAGCCATAGCAGCAGTTCCTGCCCACCTTCTAGGCTCACTCCTCACTCCTCCACCATCTTCTACTCTGTGCTCCCAGCTGCAGCATCACGCTTGGTTTTCCACGTGGACTGTGCCCTCTCACACCTCCATGCCTTTGCTCATGCTGCTCCCTGTGCCTGGAGTGCCCTTTACCTCTCCCTCCTGTCTGCCTGGAGACCCAGCCTCCTCTCTCAAGACTCAGCTCCTGTGTCACCTCCTCTAGGAAGCCTTCCCTGCCCTGCCACTGCAGATTTGACCTCCCCTTCCTCTGTGCTCCCCGTAGACTTTTGTGCGAGCAAACATAAGGCTATTTTGAACTCTACACTGAGAGCTCCTAAGGCCCTGCACTGTGCCCCACTGCCAAGAGCCTGGCCCAAAGCAGGCTCTCCGTAAGTAAGTGTTTGTTGAATAACTATGTGACCACATTCGCAAGTGAATAAACGTGGTCTTATCTTAAGCACAGCCTTTCAAGGGCTGACCCCCAACTCCGTGGCCCCCTTCCTACCTCTCCAGACCACAACCCTGATCGGGCTGCTGAAGACGGCTCGGCTGCTAAGGCTGGTGCGTGTGGCTCGCAAGCTGGACCGCTACTCTGAGTATGGGGCAGCCGTGCTCCTCCTGCTCATGTGCACCTTTGCGCTCATCGCACACTGGCTGGCCTGCATCTGGTACGCCATCGGCAACGTGGAGCGGCCCTACCTGGAGCCCAAGATCGGCTGGCTGGACAGCCTGGGAGCGCAGCTCGGCAAGCGCTACAATGGCAGCGACCCAGCCTCGGGCCCCTCGGTGCAGGACAAGTATGTCACGGCCCTGTACTTCACCTTCAGCAGCCTCACCAGCGTGGGCTTCGGCAACGTCTCACCCAACACCAACTCTGAAAAGGTCTTCTCCATCTGCGTCATGCTCATCGGCTGTGAGTGTCCCGGGCCTTACTCATAGACTCCCAGGTTCAGTTGTGTAATGAGATATAACAGAGTGTGTATGATAGGCAAATCCTAAGTTTGCAGCACAATGAACTTTTGCTTATGTGTACACCAACTACTATACACAGAATTTAACACCCGTGTAGCCCTCGCTATATACCAGGGATCAGGACAAGCTACATCATTTTCAGGGCCCGGTGCAGAATGAAAATGTGGAGCCCTCTGTTAAAAAAAAAGTTAATAAGAATTTCAAGACGGTGACAGCAGAGCATTAAACCAAGCCCAGGGCCCTTCTTAGCACAGGTCCACGCCCATGAAGTATTTAGAGATGTTAAAGCCCAGAAAAACAAAAACAAGAGGAAAATGGGTGAAAACAAGAGACCAAGAGTTTTCCCTTTATTATATTTTTACACTTTGAAAGAGAAAACAAATCTGAACTAAAAAAATTCATTGCCCTAGTTTCTTCTTCTCAGGAGTTTGGCCTCTGGGCCCAGGAAGCTGCCAAAAGGGAGGGCAGAGGGAGGAGGGCAGGAAGCCCAGGGGTGTTTGTCCCCCACATGCCCTGGCGCCGTCCTGGGCACTTGTGACTTTGCCCTGGACAGAGGGGTCCCTCCCTGGCTGGGGGAATCCCAGGGAGAGGGATGGAGTCCTGGAGCAGGCCCTGAGGTGGTGTGGCCTGGTGGGGATGCTCAGGAGCTCACCCCTCACCCCACCCCCGGCCCGTATCCCCTGCTCCCTGCCCCAGCCCTCATGTATGCCAGCATCTTCGGCAATGTGTCGGCCATCATCCAGCGCCTGTACTCGGGCACGGCGCGCTACCACACGCAGATGCTGCGAGTCAAGGAGTTCATCCGCTTCCACCAGATCCCCAACCCTCTGCGGCAGCGCCTCGAGGAGTACTTCCAGCACGCCTGGTCCTACACCAACGGCATCGACATGAACGCGGTGAGCCCCCGCCAATCTGCCTGGGGCGGGGCGGGGCGGGCGACCTAGCCCAAGTCCCAGCTCTGGCTAACTCCCCGAGGGAGGCCATAGTCCCGCGGGTGCAGGGCGTCCGCAGAGCCCTCCCCACCCGTTCCCCCAGCCCCACCCCCGCCCCGGCCGCGCCCCGCTGGACGCGACCGCCCTTCTCGCAGGTCCTGAAGGGCTTCCCCGAGTGCCTGCAGGCCGACATCTGCCTGCACCTGCACCGAGCGCTGCTGCAGCACTGCCCGGCCTTCCACGGCGCCAGCAAGGGCTGCCTGCGCGCGCTCGCCGTCAAGTTCAAGATGACGCACGCGCCGCCCGGGGACACTCTGGTGCACCTCGGCGACGTGCTCTCCACGCTCTACTTCATCTCCCGCGGCTCCATCGAGATCCTGCGCGACGACGTAGTGGTGGCCATCCTCGGTGCGTCTGGCGGGGAGGGCTAGGCGGGAGTGTGGGGTGCCCTGCCTGGACCAGGCCATTCTCAATGATGACGGTGGCCCCTTCTGCGGACCTGCCATGTGCAGAGCTTGTGCCACGGGGGAGCTTTACACCCAGCTCACTCAAGCCTTAAAACTAACCTCTGCCACAGGCCCCATTTTCCTGATAGGGAATCTGATGCTCAGAGATGTCTGGTGGGTGGACAAGCAGGGATTCTAGGGCTACGGGGCTGACTCGGAAGTCCAGGCAGCTTCTGACCTTCTCCCACCCTTGGGAAGCTCAGGGTGAGAGGGAGAGGGTTTGCCTCGGATGGGGGGGTGTCCCCAGTCTCGGTGCAGCTGCAGGGACAGCTGAACACTTCGGAGGAAGGATATGAGCATTGGACAGGGGACAGATTTGGGGCACACACAGCCCATGCCACTTACGTTGGGCAGGTCACTGCAGCTGTCTGAGATGATGCTCATCTTCCTTCCTTGCCTTCCCCCTGACTTCAGCCCACCCCAAGTCCCTGCCCAAGCCATCAGCCCCACCCTCCCCTGCTCGCCATGGCGGGGCTCTGCTCCAACCCCTCCACCCAGTCCTCTCCCTCTGGCCTGCTCTCGGCTGGTGTTCACCACGTGTGGTGCTCACTCTTTTCTCCCATTACATCCTCACCTGGGCCAGCTCCTTGCTCCCGTGATCTCAGCCTCACCTATGCCACAAGGACCCCCAGAACTGTGTCTGGCCCCAATCTCTCCTTAGACTGGACTACTCCATGTGTTCTTGGGCATGGCCACCCTTATATTCCATAGGTAGACCAAACAGCATAACTCAATCTGAAATCACCTGCCCTCAAAGGCAGCTCCGTTGGCAACCCCGTCACTGTGAACCTTCCGTTGCCTGGGCCAGAGTCAACCAAGGAAGCACCCTCCTCCTCTCTGCCCCACTGCCACCATCCAGGCAGCCATGGAGCCCTGCCTGTTCCCCTCATTAATCTCTCTCTGTCCCGTACCTGTCTACTTGTCCCTGCCTGCGTCCACCCCTCACTGTGTCCTTCCTGGGCAGGTATCAGGAGCTCCTTTTCCGTGGCCCTGAATCTGGGCTACTGCCATACTCCATCTTCCACCTTCTGCCAGTGACCTGAAATTCACATCTGGCATACTCCTCTTCTGCTCAAAATCCTTCCATGGGTCCCATGACCCATGGGACAAATGTAAACCCCTGTGCGTGGCACGCACAGCCCTCCCCATTCTGGCCACCTTAAGTCCTGCCAGCCTCCCCTCTAGTAGTTCACGCTCCAGCCATACAAACTAGTTAGTTCTCTAAACCTGCCCATCTGTCACACCTCTGTGCCTTTGCACGTGCTGCCACTCTGCTCAGAGCACCTATCTTGCACCCCTGCTTGGCAGACCCCAGTCATCCTTCAATGCTGAGCTCAAGCACGGGCTCCTCTATGAGCCCTTCCCTCAGTCTCAGCCAAACTTAGAAGTGCCATCCGTGTGGGAGAGACAGTAATTATTATTAATAATTAAGAAGCCAGTCCAATTTAAGTTTTATTTAGAGACATGAACTCCTCTCATTTTGTCCTGAGTGGAAATGGACATTAGGACATAATCCTTCATCTACTGGAAAACCATCACTTTATAATGTTGCCCAGATTTCCAGCTTCTTGGGTTTCATATGTGACCCTGGAGGGTCCCTTCCTTCTCCAAGTCTCAGTCCCTTCCTCTGTAAATGACCTTTTATCTGGTTCTCTTGGGGCACATGTCTTGGCCTCTGTCCATCGTTGTGCAAGCAATTAGCACCTCTTGTGTGGTATGGCCAGGCTGGGGGGCTGGACTTTCCTATGGGGAGTGGCCATCCAAGTAATCATGGTCCCTGGCACCCTTGCCCTGGGCTTTCTGCTCCCAGCCTTGACTGTGCCGCATGGACCACATGCTGCTTCCTCCACCCCATTGACTTTTTCCAGTCCTCCTAGAGTCTCACAACACGGCCCCCACTTCACGTGCTTTGTAAGCCCCCCTCTTCCCTGCTCCCAACCACTCCTGGTGGAACGAGCCTCTCCCTCCCCCATAGCCCCATTGCTCTTGGCTCTTCCCTGTTCTAAGGCTCTAGAGATCATTCTGTAATCTGTCTCTCTGGGATCTGGGGGGCTCCTTGTGCATGGGACAGCATCTTATTCATGTTTACGTGCTGTGGCTAGCACAGTATCTGGCACCAGGAGGGCCCGATACCCTCACCACAGGCCCCTGTATCCAGCCCATGTCCACCCTGTGACATCCGTCCCTCCCAGTGCCTTTCATCCACCTGTCTGGTGCGTCTTGCTATTCGAGCCACTTCCTCAAGCATCACATCTGCTTCTCTGGACAGCCCAGGGGGGTAGACAAGGCAGATATGTTTATACCCATTTTAGAGATGAAGACACTGGGGTCCAGAGAGAGGAAGTGACTTCCCCAGGCTTCCTCTGCTGGGGCCATGCTGGTCACTTGGCCCCACAAAGGGAGCGGGAACACGAAGAGAGAGAAGCCTCAGGCCCTCCCCTGGGGAGCTGGGTACTCCTGACCCTGGGTCCTGTCCACTCTGCAGCACCGCGGCAGCCCGGAGAAGAAGAGATTAAGCAGGGAGCCTCTAGGGTCCTTACTGCCCACTGTCCCCAGGGTGGGGGTGGTAGGGGCAGTTCCAAAGAAAGTGGGAAGCAGGAGGGGGGAGTCTAATAGAGGATGGTCCCGAGGGGCCTGGAGATAGCAAGGGTCCCCACATGCTGGGGTGGGAGTGGTCTCTGCAGCACCCCTCAGCCAGCACATCCAACCTTGTTCCCAGGCCCTAGCCCAGAAGGATCCCTGAAGTGGGGTGAGGTCATGGTTAAGAGGTCCTCAGGGAGGCTCCTCAGAAGAGAGCTTGGAGCAAGGCCCTAGAAAGACCCCGCCCCTCTGGCTGGCAGGAAAGAATGACATCTTTGGGGAGCCCGTTAGCCTCCATGCCCGGCCGGGCAAGTCCAGTGCAGACGTACGGGCCCTGACCTACTGTGACCTGCACAAGATCCAGCGGGCAGACCTGCTGGAGGTGCTGGACATGTACCCCGCCTTCGCAGACAGCTTCTGGAGTAAGCTGGAAGTCACCTTCAACCTGCGGGATGTGAGTCCGGGCTGGATAGGCTGGGTGGGGGGTGGCCCTCGGCCAGCTGGTAATGGGCAGTGGCCAGTCAGCCGGCTGAGAGCTTGGCCTGCCTGGCCTAAAGGGACCCATCTGGCCACTTCCCTTCCTTTCAACCCCCTCCTGCATCCTTTGCCATAATTTCTTCTGTGCCTACCACGGCCAACATAATGCTAAATATGAAGGTAGCTGCCAATTATTGAGCACCAACTATGTGGTAAGCGCTAGGCTCCTTTTACATGATCTCATTTAGTCTTCTTGCAAGTGGTGTTATTATCCCCATTTTCCGGATGAGGAACTGAGGGTCAGAGCGGACAAATGACCAAAGCCACACAGCCATACAGTAAACCATATAGTCAATGGCGCAGCCAAAATGGGACTCAAGTTTGTGCATCTCCATAGCCCGGGCTTTTCCCACCACATCCTACCAAGCTGCAGGGC
>RJWK010063544.1:0-12527 GCA_004363435.1 Platanista minor | reverse complement strand
GGTCTCCGTATAGGGTTGAGTGGGTTTGGGGGAAGGCGGGGAGGAGGGCAGTCATTCCTGATACATATATTGTCTCTTGCTGCTTCTCAACGTGTGTAGGGGGAGAAGCATCTTCCTTGCAGTATGTTTTTTTCCCCTGCTGCTGCTTAATGTTTGTGCTGCAGAAAGTAAGCCCTTCCCTTGGCAAACTCCAGCTATGAAACCTATTCCGGCAAGAATGCATGATGTCATTGTTTACTTGGTTAAAATTTCAGGCTCCCAGCCCTCTTCCCCTCACTTGTGCTGGAGAATTACTGCCAATTCCCCTAGTTTTGCAGAGCTTTTGTATCATTCCTGCCTGTCTTTGTTGTCCAGTTTTACTGTTTGGGTCTTTTTCTCATCTCTCCCCTTTTTCTGTAAAGGGACAGATGGCCTCTGTGGCGACCACCCCACTCTGCCATTGTAGGGCAGGAGCAGCCTTAGATGGTAGTGAGAGGACGGGCCAGGCCAGATTGGGCCCGCTGGCCGTAGTGTGCCAACCGCTCCCCCAAATAACCTTTTAAATCTGACTCACTTCATCATGCCACAAGTCTCCTAGCTTACTTTTCTTCCAGTCACGGCCTTCCAATTCCAGAGTGAAAGGGGCCAGCTGTGCCGTGATTTCTTCTACAAAATGTTGTACTCATCAGGAAATACATTTCCGAGGTCTTCAGATGTCGTCGCGTGGAAGTCCCAGTGAGGCTCGATGGGCCCTGGGTTCGGACACACCTTACTGTACGCTCCCAGTGAAGCAGATACCCACCCCACGAGGGGGCCTTCCTAGGCCCCACGTCTCCACGTGCCTGCGCTCATGTCGCTAGAGCTAGACGTGAACCTAGCTTGGTCTGATTCCAAAGACCTCGTATGAAAAATGTATACATAAATGCATCCGCCCATCTGTCCGTCCATCCATCCAGATTTCGATTGTGCTAAACGCCCCAGAAATCACTGATTTCTCCCTCACCCCCCACTTTCTCTGTTTTATTCCTGTAGCAAACCTATTAACCCTCGTTCCAAGACCTCTTAATGACTCAGAATGTCTTCCTTTTGGATTATGACTTCTTCCATCTCTTCTAGAGTACAAAACTCTTTCTTCCTCTCTCATAAATGGTGTTTGAAGAGGCATATAACAGACTCTTTTATGTGCAGAGTTACATTCATAGCATAGACCGTTCAGGTGGGAACACAAGTACCATACAGTCTGTAGCTGACTGCTCTAGCAGCTCTCCTTTCTGTAAAGGACATGCGCTAGAGTGGTTCTTAGCTTCCTTGGAAGCATCCTTCCTGAAAATTTCTAAGGCAAGTCAGCATTTTCCTCATCAGCACCCAGGTGTTAGTGCCAATGCTGACTGATCTAGTCCAGGTTTAAGCCAGCCTACCCTAAATGTTCCACACTTTCGGATCATGAGAATGTTGTTCTTATGATTTCATATTAGAGGTCTTCCAGTTTCCCTATGAAAATGTAGTAGTGGATTCTCCAGGACATATCACAGGTAAAGACTTTGTATCATCCAAAAGCCATGTATCTACGGTGGCATACTGGAAAGCATGCCGAGCTTAGGGGCCACCTACTCTACAATTCAGGTTTAAGTTAAAAAATGGAGTTCTTCACTTCCTGGTTTTTGGTTTTCAGTATTGAGTACTAAAAATGTGTGTTATTTTCATTTAATTAGGAGCTATCTATTGAAGACAATGTCTGGAAGCTTCTACTTTGTCATTGTTGGTCACCATGATAATCCAGTTTTTGAAATGGAGTTTTTGCCAGCTGGAAAAGCAGAATGCAAAGTGCGTATGGAACCTTAAAAAATTCCATAACAATTGTTCTGTTGTTGTAACGATAATGGTGTGATGTGATTTTAGAACTGCAAGAGATCTGGACAGATGAGGTAACTACGAACCCAGCACAACTAAATGAGGCTTGCTCTGCAGTCCCACAGGTTGATAGAAGCCAGCCAGGAGCTTCCTCTGAATTGTTTGTTCGTGCTCTAATTCAGCATACACTTAGCACGCACTAGCAGATGCCCTGGGTCTCCTGTCCCTGGTCATCAGTTCCCTGTGTCAACCCCTGTGAAGGTGGCTCCTTGAACACACAGAAACATAGCGCACCTGCAGTGGCTCTGCAGGAGCAGGTGGTACTGCCCTGAAATGCCAGGAAAGTCCCTTCTGTCCCCGTGAATCACCTTTTTCAGCAGGACATACGTGCTAGATCCACTTACCCCGGGAGGGTTAAGAGAGACCCCGACTTACACGTCCTCCTGCTGCCCGAGATGGCAGCCTTTTTCGGCGACCCCCACGTGGCACCCACTGGCCGCGTGGTGCCCTCGTGCTCTCCTCTCCAGTGACGCCACCCAACCTTCTTGCTGTCAAGAGTGGTTCCCGGGCTTCCCTGGTGGCGCAGTGTTTGAGAGTCCGCCTGCCAACGTAGGGGACACGGGTTCTTGCCCCGGTCCGGGAAGATCCCACATGCCGCGGAGGGGCTACGCCCGTGAGCCATGGCCGCTGAGCCTGCGCGTCCGGAGCCTGTGCTCCGCAGCGGGAGAGGCCATAACAGTGAGAGGCCCGCGTACTGCAAAAAAAAAAAAAAAAAAAAGAGTGGTTCCCAAAAAACAAGCTTCAAGAACATGCTGCCACTGAGAGTAAACAGAGCCATAGAGTCTTGGGATGAGCACAGCTCGTCCCTTCCGTCTCCCTGTACCACTGCATATTCCAAATAAATTGCTGACAGGTTATGCTATGTTTCTCCCAACCTCCAAAAATAGGCTTGAAAGTCCCTTAAGACAGGAACTGATGTTTGAAATTAGTTGTGATGTGTAATCTCCAGTGTAAGACGCTTTTCAGCTATTCAGATCTTGCCACTAAGATATGATAGAAATCCAAGGTATTATCCTAGCAGGTGTTGCTACATTATTTTCCCACATCCACATGAGCACACTGCTCATTAAAACCTGGATGTTTGGCATCCCTGCAGCAGTAGTTGCTTTGTGTGGTATACGGCTACTGACAGTTTCTCTCGCTCCAGTGGCCTCGCGGTAGGCAAAGCAGTCCATGTAAAAATAGCGTCGCATGACTTGATCTTTCTCCTGCTACCGCTCACCTTCGTAAGCCATTTCTACCGTTTTCTTCTAATGTCTCAAGATTGATCATCAGTGTAAAGGAAAACACTACTGTGAGCCAGACAAAAACACATCCGTTTCTCTGAGGATTAAATTAGCTTCGTCACGGTGCCGTGAGTGAGTGAGGTATAAACATGCTATACCTATGCGAGGGATTCCAGGGCAACTTGGCCGCCCAGTCACGGGAGCAGCCTCCTCAGCAAGGAAGTTATGTTCGTTTCCTAGGGCCGGTGTCACAGAGTACCAGAAACTGCGTGCCTTAGAACAGAAATGTCGTCTCACAGTTGGGGAGGGCCGTGCCCATCCAGAGGCGCTAGGGAAGGTCTGTTCCAGGCCCTTCTCCCAGCTTCTGGCAGTTCTCGGCTTGTGGCAGAACTGCAGTCCTCACATGCCAGTCTCGCTGGGTGCGCGACTGTCTCCAGATTTCCCCCTTCTATAAATACATCAGTCACTGAATTAGGAACCCATTCAACCGTAGCATGACCTCACGGTAACTAATTACATTTGCAACCACCCTCTTTCCGAATACGGCCACATTCTAAGGTACTGAGGGTTAGGACTGCAACATAGGGATTGGGGGAGGGGGGCACAAATTCAACCTGTAACAGAGGTGTTCTTTGAAAAATGCATTTTGAAAGTAAGAATTCCACGGGAGTGAGACCGCACTCCAGGTTATGAATTCCTTCGGCACATTCTGCTGGGACAGTCCCACCTTCTTCAGTTAGGCCTTTATTTACAGTCCATGAAAAGGACACCCCTGGCTTTGACAGGACCACCTGGCGCTGTCGGCACAGGGGACTGACTGTACGCAGCTGGGGTTGAGCCTGGCCGCCTGCCACTCCCAGGTCCCCTGCCATGTGAGCTCCCTGTACCCCAAGACGGCCTATGCCAGGCTGTCTCCACTGCTCACCGGGTGTCACCGCACACGAAGCCCCGCCTCCTACCCCCAGCCCCACCCGAGGCCTGTACTCACCACCTATTTAGCCCCAGCCTACCTTGTTTTTTCCTGTCTTCCTCCTCAAAAAGATGCGAGCTTCTTGAAAGCAGGATCTGAGCGGAGGGGAGGGGAGGGGAGGAATGGGGAGGAATGGGGAGGGGGAGAAAAAGAAACAAAAAGGCAGGATCTACTTTTTTTTTTTAATGTAGTATCCTTTCTTTCACATGCTTAAATGGTTACAGAACTTGGTAACTTCCTTCTTGAAAAATTTTAAAAATACAGTTTCTTGGACACATTTCATTTACTAAGTAATTGGCTGTTTCTATTTATTGAGTTTTCGATACCAGATTAGAAAATAGAAGATAACGTGAAAGCACTGAAGACCTCTGTAAGTCTCATGACAATAATCGAAGTAAAAGCAGAAAGCTCCACCCCCCCCCCCCCCCCCCCCCCCCCCACCCCAGAAAGCTGTGTCTAGCGTTTGCAGAGTGAAGTGTGGCTGTCTTGAGCCTGTAAGGAAATGTTAATCTGGTACTGCTTGCTGCCACCTAGGACGATCACCGCCATCTGAACCAGTTCATAGCTCACGCGGCTCTCGACCTCGTTGATGAGAACATGTGGCTGTCAAACAACATGTACTTGAAGACGGTGGACAAGTTCAATGAGTGGTTTGTTTCAGCATTCGTCACTGCGGGTCATATCCTTACCTGTTTAGAAAGAGCTCTAACAAAGGGTTGGGGTAACAGACTAGACCAACGTGGGACCTAGACGCCACGTTCTGAGTCTGTGGACTGCAAAATACTAGGTAAACGTTGCCACTTACGGGGCTTTTTTTTTTTTAGGGGGAAAAAACACTCACCTTTTGTTTAACAGGTAGTTTTAAAACCAAGTCTCATATATAAAGTTAAGGTTTATCTGAACCATATCAATGGTGATTTTATTTTGTAGTTATTTTCTAACTTACAAAGATTATGTTCTCTTCAAGATAAAACTAACCTAACTTTGAACCCAGTTTACGGATTCACCTCTTCCATCGCAAAGTACACTGCATGTGACTCATTTGAAGAATATTGTATCGACTGATCGCTTTTCAGTTTTCATTTCTAAAGAAGATTACACCTTAATTATTTCACATATGAGATTTATTATGCTGCATGACATCAGGCAAGAAGACGGGATAAAGAACTTCTTTACTGATGTCTATGATTTATATATAAAGGTATGGTATGTTCTGTACCTTGTAAAATCTGGTCATAAAAGAGATTCCAACTTTGGCAGGACACTGGCCTGTTGAGGCAGCCCCCTTAGACCACACAGCTCTCCTCTCAGCAGAGCTCTCCTCCAGCAGGACCGTAACGGCAGCTCCCTCACCAGGAAGGTCTCTACCACCAGCTTAACATGTATGCAGGACACCAACTCGTAGTTATTTTTAAATAGGTTTCATTCTCCCCCTTTTGGTGCATATAGTTGATTCTATGAGGGAACCCTAAAGCGAGAGACAGAAGCAGTCTGTATAAGGGAAGTTGCTTCATAATTTTAATGTAAAGTGTTTTCCATCTACTTAACAAGTTACAGTGCAGTGAATGTAGATCATAAACAGGAAGTAATTCATGTATTATCAAAGTCACTCAAGGAGAAAGGGGCCACGCGCGTTTCTTGATACTCATTTGGAAGAAATGAAATAGTAATGGGATATGAGTGGTTAAACTGCAGTGCTGATGGTATTTTAAACATTCTCTATTTGGACAAGATTGTTTGCATATCAGCACAGTTAACAATCAATATTCCTAGTCAGAAGTAGCAAATAAGAATATTTAGCCCTCTTATACAGATGGACAACATCAAGTGATTGAGGTATAAAAGTTGATAACTCCTTTCCTCATTTGTGGTTCCATCCAGTACTAATTTTCCCTCACACATATTATGACATACTCATTACAGTATCTGAGAAACTGATCACTCACCTTGTGTTAAAGGAGAGTATTAAAAACCTGATTGTTAAAAACGACCGCACAAGAGTAACTTTCAAAAGCAGTGTGGTGTAACTTTTCCTCCACTCTGAGCCTATCAGATTTTTAGTGTGTTTTATATAGCCAAAGGGCCTACCGGATGAATCCACATCTTGATAATGAACATTGAATGTAGTTGTATTTCACACACACGGTGGATCCCGGGAGTTGGTTTTGCTCACACAGGCAGCAAGCAGTTACCATACGTGGCACCATGGGTTTGCCACAGGTACTTCGCTTAAACACCAAGACAGAAAATTTCCTTAAGGGGCCGTTAATATTTAACAGTGGAACATCTTCATTAAAACTTAAAAATGTGGTCTTCAGACTTTTGCTTTGAATGTCTTTAATGACTTAATTTAAAACTTTAAAAGATTTTCCTTTTAGAGACTTATGATGTCAGCCTTTTTACTTTGACAAGCTCACCTTAATACTTTTCTTCTCTTCTAGTTTGCAATGAATCCATTTTATGAACCCAATTCTCCTATTCGATCAAGCGCATTTGACAGAAAAGTTCAGTTTCTTGGGAAGAAACACCTTTTAAGCTGAATGCAAAAAATTCGGAAGTAAACAGTGTCACTACAATGGGGTGTACTCAGGAATGTGTACATTGTAAGTAACTTGATTAAACAGCATGGAAAAGTTGTAGTTGTAGTCTCAATTTATCTAAACCTAATGAAATTGCT
Source organism: Platanista minor (assembly GCA_004363435.1). Lineage (NCBI taxonomy): Eukaryota > Metazoa > Chordata > Mammalia > Artiodactyla > Platanistidae > Platanista > Platanista minor. The sequence goes on along the minus strand of RJWK010063544.1, from coordinate 5,764 downwards.
TTTATATTTAAAAATAGTATATTCAGTTTCTTATTATCAACAGATTGATATTTGCTTGTGAACAGTGTTATTTAGGAAGAGCTCTTTATCAGTAAGCTTGAAATATTTTTATTTTAAAAATTGAGAATAAGCTTTTACTTTCCTCATTCAGATAGCTTGATATTGTTGTAACAATCCAGAACCAAATGTCATGGTCAAGATTTGGTAGGCAGATTTAAAACCAAAAGCTTCTGCAGTAGGGAACGAAGTTGACAGCACATACATGGGTTCATCTATACATCTAGAGGTGTTATGAAATCGTATAGGTAGTATACATAGAACTAGTATATGTACACTAAGAAGCCAAGAAGCCAGAGCAGACAGCTTTGCAGTGCCAAATGCCCCTGTCGGAGACTGGGAACAGTGATTCTGCTGTAATCCTAGAATCCTGGATCCATGTTTGTAAAGTGGGAGGCTAGGACCAAAGTGACAGGTTATGTTCTTACGTTTCCTTTCCCTCAGACAGTAAACTAAAGATTAAGTGAACCTGTTGATAGCTGTACTAATAAAAAGTTGTAAGGCAGTTTTAGAATTGTAAACAAAGAAAAGCTTGCATCACATTAACACTTGCGCTTTTGGCCACTTAGGCTGTATACCAGAGGGGGCAGGAGTGGCCTCTTTTTTGTACTGTAACAGCGTGGATCTTACAGTAAACTAGTAAATGTCCATTGAAAAGCAAGTAATATAACCGGGTATTTTCTGTGCTAATTGTGAGCACTTGAAGAATTTTGTTCCATTCTGAATAACCTGCAAGAAATTCTAAGTTTGGTCTTGTATCTTTGTGTGAAGTTGCTAGCATAATTTTTTACCATATTTATTTGATTTCCTAAATAAAGATGTTCGTCCAAGATTGTGGAAGTTTAATATCGATTCTTTGTATTCTTTTTTTTTTTTTGGCCACCCTGCGCGGCTTGCGGGATCTTAGTTCCCTGACCAGGGATCAAACACGGGCCCGGGCAGTGAAAGCACCGAGCCCTAACCACTGGACCGCCAGGGGATTCCCAATATGGAATTTTTTTAAGTGCTGCTCACCCCACCACTACTACTACCACTTTAGTCCTGTTTCCCCTAATGAAAGTCTGCATGTTAACATATATTGCAACTCATTTTATAGGATTCAGATCGCCTCAAACTTAGGTTTGGGAGCAGAAAAAAGATACTCAGCTAGAAATCCAGAAGTAATATCGCCATGCTCATTGGAGAGACCCACACATGTACTTATTGTATACAGTTTGCCTGTCCTCAGTGAGCGTGTAGCGCAGAGCGTGGCAATGCTCTGGTGAGGAGTAGCGGCGCGGTGCTTCAGCAGGAGGCTGTAGGGTGGAGATGGTTTGGGTCCCAGCTCAGCCACACAACAGCGGTGCCCTGCAAACAGCCTTGTCACCAGGCTTGTGACGGTGAGATGGGAACGAATAACACAGGCTCTGTGGGAGAAGATCACTGTAATTAAGTGTCAGATTTCACGTATGAGTGCCTCCGAAGGAGCAAGAAGGCAGATTCAGCGATGAGCATAGGAGTGGGTAGGACCTCAAAGGTGGGCCGTGCTGGGAAACCCAGTGCGCACGTGGATAGGACAGCTGAAAGGATGAAACTAGGGCCGGTACAAGGGGAAAACCAGGCACTGACCATTAAGAAAGCAAAAGAAACCAAAAAAAAAAAAAAGAAAAATGGCAAAAGAGCCGGCAAAACTCAGATCTGGTAGTAGGTGACCGTCACTTAAAGCTCTGGAATACAAGACCAATTGGGGGACATCAGTAGCACCCAGGGCATCGGGCTCCACTGAGCACACTCAAGTCAGCATTAAACCTGTAATCTACGTTAGCACTCCCGAAGTGATCCAAATAGAATGCACAAATCGGGTTCGGTCCTCTTTCATTGCCTAGGATGCTTCGGTGGCGCCCACACTCTCCACGTATGTAGCGACCTTCGAGGTCTCTCCTCCACCCTGCTACACCCGTGTCCTTTCATTTTATGATCACGACAGCACTTCCTGGTTGACAGTCCACGGTGGGAACTTCTCAGAATCCACTGAATACACAGATCCTCTTTTCTACCTAACCCTTCCTTGCCCCACAAGCCGCTGGCACTGTGGATGGAACTGGCGTCACAAGGTCATGCTATTAAAGTGAAAGCTTACACAAGGTTTTATAGAAATGTAAAACGCCAGGTTTTAACATGAGGACCATCTAGGATGTTTTAACTTCAACTAGGGAGTTTTCCCCAAGGGGGAAGAAGGTGACAAAAGCAGTAATTCATTGAGGAACGTGCACTTTTCCATCTTCCACGCGGCACACTGTAATTGCTACATCGACTGGCAAGTGTACATCTGTCCATCCTCCCAAGTTCAGTAGTTTGCCTTTTTCTTAACCCTGAACTCTGTCTCCAAGGCTTTACATGCGCAGACAGCACGAAAGCACCTGTCATCACAGCGGCAGCCGCCGGCCCCTAACACTGGGGCCCGGCCCTGAACGGCACAGCGCGCTCCCCAGTCCTTCCCTCCGGCTCCGCGGCTGCTCCGCCCCTCTTGCCGCCCCCGCAGTCACCTGCTTTGCTCCCCAGCTCTCACTTTTTCCCTAGTTCTCATCTTTGTGTAAGTAACACCAGCCAGGCAAAGCCCGTGATACTTTCTTAAAAGATTCAGATTTTCAGCTACCTTCTGCTGCTGTCTGAAGAGCTCCTCTGTCGCGAGTTGTCGTTGCTGTGAAGGCGGAAGCTATTCAGTCAGGTCCTGTTCCTCCTCCTCTCGTCCCATTTCAGTACTGGGTTTGGTCTGCCTCTGTTCACCGGGTCCCTTTAAGTCACGCTGTGAAGCTGCATTACTCTCCCTTCTGTCAGCCTGTCTACACACACGAGGATTCAGTCCTTTGATCCTTTCTTGCTGCCCAGCTCTAGACCTCTGGAATGCCAACTAATCTAACCCCCGAATATTTAGCTGAAAAAGAGGTTACTGAAAAGATGCTTAAAAGTTTACAAAAACCACTGAGGTATTAGTTAAATCTATACAAGTATCAAAATTATATTTTGTAAATACACACACACACACAGACGTATAATGGGCTGAATTGTGTCCCCCCCCCCCACCCTAAATTCATAATCAACAGGCCTAGCCCCCAGTCCCTCAGAACGTAACTATATTTGGAGACAGGCCCTTTAAGGAGTTAATGTGAGTTCAATTGAGCCCTTTAGGGTGGTCCCTTAATCCAATCTCACTGGTGTTCTTACAAGAGGAGGAAATCTGGACACAGACCGGGGTTGGGGGGGGCGGGCAGGGCGCGGGGGTTGGAAGTGGGGAAGTGTTGTGTGCAGAGGAAAGATCCCCTGCAAGCCACGGAGAGAGGACTCAGGAAAAAGTAAACCTATCAACACCTTGATCTTGGACCTCTAGCCTCCAGAACCCTGAGAAAAGAAATCCCCATTGTTTAAACCACCGGGTCTGCACGTTATGGCAGCACTAGCGAACTAACACAATATGCTTCCCTTACGTACTAAAAATCTAGACGGATACCCAAGAAACCAAGAAACTGACACATGGCTGCCTCCATGTGCAGGAACTCGGTGGCAAGGGTAGATATTTGTCCCTTGTGCCTTATAATGTTCAACCGTGTGACTCTATCATCTATTCAAATGATAAACAACAAAAAATTTACTCCTAATATCCATCGGTGAGCAAGGTGTGGGAAACTTTAATATACTACTGCTAGCTAGCAGTAGTTCTCAGCAGAGAACGGTTTGAATAAACTGTTAGACATCCATGCAGCAAATAAATGAGGTAGGTCTACTATATAATGGAAATATATCCAGACAGATTAAGAGAAAAGGGCAAGTCACAAAACAATGGGTACACATGATTTAAAATAACAAAGCAAGTCCCCTAGAGAAAAAAACAAAGGGAATATATAATATACACTCATTTGTTAATGGTGGATTCCTATTTTGTTTTCTGAATGGAGGATTATAGTTTGGTGGGGTGGGGGCGGAATTGATTATAAATAATAAAAACTACAGCTCTCTCTAACCTGAGACTATAAAGAGATTTAATTTCCCCAAATTTTTTTTTTTTTTTTTTTTTTTTGGTACACGGGCCTCTCACTGCTGTAGCCTCTCCCGTTGCGGAGCGCAGGCTCCGGATGCACAGGCTCAGCGGCCATGGCTCACGGACCCAGCCGCTCCGCGGCATGTGGGATCTTCCCAGAACGGGGCACGAACCCGAGTCCCCTGCGTCGGCAGGCGGACTCTCAACCACTGCGCCACCAGGGAAGCCCTCCCCAAATTTAAAATGTGAAAATGTTTTGCTTAGAGCCAAATCTGTTGTGTTAGGAACAAATCTGTTGTGTATGAAAGCTCTGCTTTCAAAAGCGGAGCTTACTGTATTGGTGTTCTGTGTCAAGTGGTTCCAAGGAGCGGGGCCAGGGAGAGAAATCTCTCAACCTAGCTGTTCCGAAATGTACTCCCCTGCACAGGACAGCCCCCACAAAAGCATGTCGCTTGATAACCCACCGCTCCACAGCCAAGGGTCCTGTCCTCACTAACATGTGCGCCTGGCATTGGTGTGCCTCTGCGGGATGGGATCGGCATGAATGGCGCAGCGCGTGAACTTTACCCACGAAAGACCACAACTTGCTCTATCAAATAAGGCTGCTCATTGCAGCAGAATGACGAAGAATCTCCTTGAGACCAAATCACTAAACAAAGCTCAGTGACGTAGAGGACACTGAATAAATACATGACCAAATAAAGATGTCTTCATTTACCCACACACACAGTACAATCCGAAAGCAGTACCTCCTCCAAGAGTGATAAAGCCGGCTTCTGTGCTGGGGGTCGAGGGGGGGCACACAAACGACAAGTGATTACGAGTGAGATCAATCCTGATACGTAGAATGAAAAAGCGAACACGCACATAATTCTAAACCGACCGAACACGTCCTCAAATCACATGACTACACGGCAAATGCACTGGATTTTAATCTTTAATATCTAACATTATTGCTTTAGGACATGTTTTCCCTGAACCAGGAACAGAGTGCTAATTACATAAAAATATACACATAGAAAAAGTAGTTCACCATTTTCCCGGGGAAAAAACAGTAACTTCTAGAATACTCAAGTGTTTTAATTATAAAGTCTTGGTCATATCATTTATTAGCTCTGTGACATACATATTTAAATTAAACATTATTAGACAACCGTTACAACTTATAAAGGTAAGGTGCCGTTAGTGAGTAAAGAGATTCTCCTGTGAGTGGATGTGTGCCTTCTCCCACCCACTAACAAGGCAGCAATATGGTTAGCTTCATTTTATGAGTACATGATCCATTGCTGCCAACACGAATTCTCCTCTCCACCCTGTGCTTATCTGCGCATGTGTGTGACCTGGTTAGATCGCACGGGCAACCTCTCGAACGAACTTCAACAGCAAGATGAGCTGGGCTTGGGCTTTCGGTGCAGACTGACTGTGTCTGTCTGAATCAAGTGATCTGACCTATCCTCGGTAGCAAGCACTCTTCGAACTGCTTCCTCAAAGGCCGCAGCGACATTCGTGGCATCTTTTGCACTTGTTTCAAAGTAAGGATAGTCGCCGTTGTCCCTGCACCAGGCTTGAGCTTCTTCTGCAGACACCTGCCGCTCACTGATGTCAACCTTGTTACCCAAAATCACAAAAGGAAAGCTTTCGGGCTCTTTCACATCTGCATAATATATGAATTCTTTCTTCCAGTTACTCAAA
>RJWK010063543.1:0-12531 GCA_004363435.1 Platanista minor | reverse complement strand
TTTTTTTTTTTTTTTTTTTTTTTTTTTTTCCGGTGTGCGGGCCTCTCACTGTCGTGGCCTCTCCCGTTGCGGAGCACAGGCTCCGGACGCGCAGGCTCAGCGGCCATGGCTCACGGGCCCAGCCGCTCCGCGTCACGTGGGATCTTCCCGGACCGGGGCACGAACCCGCGTCCCCTGCATCGGCAGGCAGACTCTCAACCACCGCGCCACCAGCGAAGCCCAATAAAGATATTTTTCCCCTTCTGAATAATTAGATAAATACAAAATGATTTTTAAAGTGACTGACATAGGGCTTCGCGAAGCCCAATAAAGATATTTTTCCCCTTCTGAATAATTAGATAAATACAAAATGACTTTTAAAGTGACTGACATAGGGCTTCGCGAAGCCCAATAAAGATATTTTTCCCCTTCTGAATAATTAGATAAATACAAAATGACTTTTAAAGTGACTGACATAGGGCTTCGCTGGTGGCGCGGTGGTTGAGAGTCTGCCTGCCGATGCAGGGAACGCGGGTTCGTGCCCCGGTCCGGGAAGATCCCACGTGACGCGGAGCGGCTGGGCCCGTGAGCCATGGCCGCAGAGCCTGCGCGTCCGGAGCCTGTGCTCCGCAATGGGAGAGGCCATGACAGTGAGAGGCCCGCACACCGAAAAAAAAAAAAAGTGTCTGACATAGGAAAAAAACAAAACACCTGAACAAGGTTTCTCAACCTCAGCACTACTGGCATTTTGGACCAGATACAGTGTAATAGTTGTGAGGGAGGCTGTCCGGTGCATTGTAGGATGTTTACCAGTATCCCTGGCCTCTACCCAGTAGATGCCAGTAGCACTACCACCCCCAGCCCCAGCCACACACACAAATACAACACACACACTTTCAGATTATAGCCAATGAACATGGCTCCAGAGATTGCCAGATGTCTCCTACAGGGGCAAATTTGCCCAAGTTGAAAACCACTGATCTAGAAAAGTCCTGCTTTGAAAAGGCACAGGTGTCATTTGGCATTTACAACTCCTTTGTCATAAATAACCTTATTAGGCCACAAAGATTTTCTCCTATTTTTTTTCTAAATGTGTTAAATTTTTACGTATGGATCTATGATCCATTTTGAATTAATATTTATATAAGGTGTGAGGCTGGTATCCATATTTTTGCATTTAGATGTCCAATTTTTCCATTTGTTGAAAGACTACTTTTTCTCCACTTAATTATCTTTACATGGGTGTCAAAAATCAATGGCTCATATTTGTGTGGCTCTATTACTGGCCTGTCTTTTCTATTCCACGGATCTATATGTCTATCTCTCTGCCAATAACACATTACCAATAGCAGTAAATAGTAGGTTTAAAAATTGGGCAATGGGAATCCTGTTGTATTCTTTTTCAAAATGGTTTTGACTTTCTTATTTTGCCTTTTCATTTAATTTTAAAGTTAGCTTTCATATATCCAAAAATAAGTATGTATGTATATATACATATAATATATACTATAATTATCATTGTAAATGATTTCTATATAGCAGGTAATAAGTACTATATAAATTCTATATGAGTTTATATATTCACATATATAAGTTCATGCATATATGTACATATATATATTTGCAATAGCTCAAAAACAACATGCTTAAAGATAAATCCAAGAGAATATGTATAGGATCTTTATGGGGAAAACTACAAACACTAATGAAAAAAATCAAAGAAGACATAAATAAAAGATATGCCATGTACATGGATTAGATGATTCGATATAATAAAGATGTCAATTACTCCCAAACTGAACTGTAACACAATTCCATTCAAAACCAAAGCAGGATTTTTTTTCTTTTCCAGATATATATACTATTCTAAAACTGAATGAAAAGGCAAAATGTTCTGAATGATTTTAAAAAGAATAGCTGAAGCAATTGAACTATCCATTTTTAAGACTTACTATAATAATATCACAATAGCTCCAAATATATTTTTACTACTAGTTATTTAGAAATACCTAAATACTTCTTTGTCTGAATACTGCAAATTTTTATATTTTGTACTTTCAATTTTGTTCACTTAAAAATAATTTTTAATTTCCGTTAAAACATTCTCTTTTATCCATAGATTTTAAAGTGTTTTTTGTTTAATTTAATAAACTTTTTTGGGCAGCAGTTTTAGGTTGATAGAAAAAATTGAGTGAAAAATTTAGAGAGTTTTCACATACACTTTCAATCTCCACTATTATCACTATCTTACATTAGTGTATTGCTTTCGTTGTAATTTGAGTCAATATTTATCATTATTAATATATAATACATAACCAAAGTGCATAGTTTAGTTTTAACTAAAGTCCATAGTTTATATAAGGTTTACTTTTTGTGATTTATATTCTATGGGTTTTGACAAGTGCATAATGACATTAATCCACCATTACAGAATAACTGCCCTAAAAATCCCCTTTGTTCTGTGTGTTCATCCTTCCCTGACTCCCCCCAAATTCCAGGCAACCACTGATATTTATACGTTCTCCATAGTTTTGCCTTTTCCGTAATGTCATATAGTTGGAATCATATAGTATGTAGCCTTTTAAGTTTGGTTTCTTCCACTGAGTAATATACTTTTATGGTCCTTCTATGTCTTTTTGTGGCTTAATGATTCATTAATTTTTATCACTGAATAATATTCCTTTGTATGGATGCACTACAGTTTATCTGTTCACTCAACTGAAGGACATTTTGGTTGCCTTCAAGTTTTAGCAATTATGAATAAAGCTGCTATACACATTCATATGGAAGTTTTTGTGTGGATATTAAGTTTTCAGCTCATTTGTGTACACACCAAGGAATGTGACTGCTGAATCATAAGATAAGAGTATATTTAGTTCTGATAGAGCAGCCAAACTGTGCTCCAAAGTGGCTGTACCATTTCACATTCCCACCAGCAATAAATCAGAGTTCCTGCTGCTCCACAACCTTGCCAGAATTTAGTGTTGTCAGTGTTCTGGATTTTCACTATACTAATAGATGTGCAGTGGTTATCTTACTGTTGTTTTAATTTGCAATTCCCTAATGACATATAATGTTGAATATTCAATCAAATGCTTATTTGCTATCTGTATATCTTTTTTGATGATATATCTGTCCAGATCTTTTACCCACGCTTTTTATTTCTCTTATTGTTGAGTTTGAAGGGTTCTTTGTATATTTTGGATAGGAGTTCTTCACCAGATATGTGTTTTGAAAACATTTTCTTCCAGTTTAGGGCCTGTTATTAAATACTTAAGTGTTTTTTCCAGAACAGAAGTTTATAATTTTAAAGAAATCCAAAGTCTTTGTCCAATAATTTCAACATCTATGTCATCTCAGTGTCAGTTAATTGTCCCCATTCAAGTTGAGATTTTTCTCAATTCTACATATGCTAAGTAATTTTGGATTTTGTACTACACTTTTGATATTGTAAGACTCTGGAGCTTATTTAACATCTATAGAGAATGTTGCTATTTTTGTTTTGTAAGCAGTCAATAAACAATATATATAAAAAAAGAGATTTTTACAAACAATTGATCCAGCTGGGTTCAGGCCACAAGTTCCAACCAGTATCTTGTGAGTTGTGATACTAATTTAGTTTTCAAATTATTGTAGTGCTAGTCTAATCTGTCCCACACATTCACCACTAAGTCTGAAACTTGAGTGATGTTCTATCTTGCAGTTAGTTTTCAAATGCTACATATGCTGTTTAGAGGCAGATGCATGCATGTTCAGGTCAGAGGAGAGTTTATAAACAACTTTAAAGGGTCAGTCTTCTGAGTTCAACCCCCTGCACCATTGCCCAGGCATATTCCAATCCTCTGGGTCCTCCTTATCCTTGGGCCCAAAGTTGAGTCTCAATTTGCCCCAATATGCTGCATACTTCCTACAACAGCACACATGTTTGCAACTAAGATGTGGGAAGATGAAAAGGAAAAAAAAGTCAATGGGCATTTTCCCCATTCTCTAAGGACCCCAGCTCCATGGACAGTGAGGAAGACTTCCTTTCTAGAGAGTTATGCACTTGCTTATATTGTTGCTCACTTGTTACTGCTTCCACAAGATCACTTAGGTTTCAGGATACAAAAGAATAGAAAAAAAGAAGAAAAAGAGAAAAAAATGGTGACTTTCCTTACTTTCTCTGAGCATGAGAACATCTATTTCTTGTTCTTCAAGCTGGACAAGCGGATTTTTCCTGGACCTCTCTCTCTCTGCATTGATTATCTCTTCCAGATTTCAGGCTGCATTGAATTCAGGCTAGGGGATACAAGAGGGAAAAATAATGGCAGACTCACTGATGGTCAATAGTGTTTTGAATACTGGTATTCTTCCTCAATCCTCCTATCATTATTTATTTTTCAGAGTCTATAAATAGCTGTCCCATGCATTTTTTTCTAGGTTCCATAGCTGCTTTCAGCGGGGTAGAGAGGGTGGATTATGTTCACTGAATCCTAGAAGTGGAATCTTTAGTCTTATTTTAAAGTGTATATTGTTGCCTTAGTGGATATTTTAAAGAATCATGGATTTCTACAACAGTTGAATGAACTTTCTACATCCCTTATCTTTAATATATATTTTTACTTTGTATAGGGAAATTGTATTTTAGAGAAAAAATAATAGAGAATGGCACAGTCTCTTTTAGTAAAAGACAAATGATTTTACAAATCTGTGCACATCTTTATGAAATAAAGTTTAGATATTTAGAGGACCCCTCTATGTATAATGAGGTGGGATCAACTATGACATCTGCCAAAATTATAGCCATATTGACTATTTTTCTGAGAAAACTGAAAAATTTGTAGGTGTACTAATGCTCAAGTTCTGGGGTAGGTAGGCATGTTCACATATTATCACTCATTCAATTTAATGTAATCCTAGAGCAAATTTTTAATCTACTTACTATTTACATTTATACAAACAAGGAAAACAAGGATTCAAAGAGGAAATTTCTCAAGAAATTTCTCTTGAGTTACACAGTCTGAAAATGGCATAGCCTGGGTTTTTTATAGAGCTTTCTGATTTAAAGACTCCAAAGCATGTGATATAGCAAATACTATTTGATTATTTGAAAGTTCAGATGTGGAGGAAAGTCATGAAAATATAAATTAGAAAAGACTAAGAAGAAAATAAACAGAAATATTGAATTAGATTTTAACATTAAAAAAATTAATAGGTAATAATTACTTAGTAATACTTTGGTGTCTATCAAGAGTCATTTTGTATTTTCTAAATATTTCTCTGGAAGGCAGTTAAGGTTTTACAACATTAGGATTTTAACCCATTACTCACAAGATTTAAAAATAATAATTATAGAAATAACCCATGTTCAGAAGTTTATAACCTCAAAAATATAATTTAAAAATGTACTTTAAATAAATGGTGAAATTATAAACACTCATTACTTAGTATAGATAGATAAAGAGACAGGTCATAGACTGAAAGAAAGATGTGTGTACAGAGAGATAAATTATTAGATAACCAAAGCCTACTCTATTCAAATATATTTATTCAAATAGTACTTAAATTGAGATGATTACTGCAAAAATAAATATTAAAAAAAAAAAAAGAGGGACTTCCGTGGTGGTCCGGTGGCTAAGACTCTGCACTCCCAATGCAAGGGCCCTGGGTTCGACCCCTGGTCAGGGAACTAGATCCCACATGCTATAACTAAGAGTTTGCAGGCTGCAACTAAAGATCCTACATGCTGCAGCTAAGACCTGGGGCAGCCAAAAAAAATATTAAAAAACAAAACAAAACAAAAAAAAGAAAACAAAATAAACAAACAAAAAAATTGAGGTGATTACTGTAGGGGAGTAAAAACAATCTTTATCCTCTACCGTTTTTTTTTTTTTTTTTTTTTTTTTTTTTTTTTTTTTTTTTTGCAGTACGCGGGCCTCTCACTGCTGTGGCCTCTCCCGTTGCAGAGCACAGGCACCGGATGCGCAGGCTCAGTGGCCATGGCTCATGGGCCCAGCTGCTCCGCGGCATGTGGGATCTTCCTGGACTGGGGCACGAACCCGTGTCCCCTGCATTGGCAGGCGGACTCTCAACCACTGCACCACCAGGGAAGCCCTCCTCTACCCTTTGTGGGTTCTGATTGAGGCTCTGTAAATTAATAAATGACAGATTTGTTTATTTTTTTGTTTATTTCGTTTTTATTTCCATTTCTCTAGGAGGTGGGTCAAAAAGGATCTTGCTGTGATTTATGTCACAGAGTGTTCTGCCTATGTTTTCCTCTAAGAGTTTGATAGTGTCTGGCCTGACATTTAGGTCTTTAATCCATTTGGAGCTTATTTTTGTGTGTGGTGTTATGGAGTGTTCTAATTTCATTTTTACATGTAGCAGTCCAGTTTTCCCAGCACCACTTATTGAAGTGGTGTCTTTTCTCCATTGTATATTCTTGCCTCCTTTGTCATAGATTAGGTGACCACAGGTGTGTGGGTATATCTCTGGGATTTCTATCCTATTCCATTGATCTATATTTCTGTTTTTGTGCCAGTACCATACTGTCTTGATTACTGTAGCTTTGTAGTATAGTCTGAAGTCAGGGAGCCTGATTCCTCCAGCTCTGTTTTTCTTTCACAAGATTGTTTTGGGTATTTGGGGTCTTTTGTGTTTCCATATGAATTGTAAAATTTTTTGTTTTAGTTCTGTGAAAAATGCCCTTGGTGATATGATAGGTATTGCACTGAATCTGTAGATTGCTTTAGGTAGTATAGTTATTTTCACAGTATTGATTCTTCCAATCCAAGAACATGGTATGTCTCTCCAACTGTTTGTGTAGTCTTTTGATTTCTTTTTTTTTTTTTGCGGTATGCAGGCCTCTCACTGTTGTGGCCTCTCCCATTGCAGAGCACAGGCTCCGGACTCGCAGGCTCAGTGGCCATGGCTCACAGGTCCAGCCGCTCCGTGGCATGTGGGATCTTCCCAGACCGGGGCACGAACCTGTGTCCCCTGCATCGGCAGGCAGACTCTCAACCACTGCACCACCAGGGAAGCCCAGCCTTTTGATTTCTTTCATTGGTATCTTACAGTTTTCTGAGTACAGGTCTTTTGCCTCCTTCGGTAAGTTAATTCCTAGGTAATTTACTCTTTTTGTTGCAATGGTAAATGGGATTGTTTCCTTAATTTCTCTTTCTGATCTTTCCTTGATAGGAATCAAGAGATTTCTGCGCATTAATTTTGTATCCTGCAACTTACTACATTCACTGATTAGCACCAGTAGTTTTCTGGTAGCATCTTTAGGATTTTCTATGTATAGTATCATGTCTTCTGCAAACAATGACAGTTTTACTTCTTCTTTTCCAGTTTGGATTTCTTTTATTTCTTTTCTGCTGTGATGGCCATGGCTAGGAATTCCAAAACTATGCTGAATAGTAGTGGCAACAGTAAACATCGTTGTCTTATTCCTGATCTTAGAGCAAATGCTTTCAGTTTTCCACCACTGAGAATAATATTTGCTGTGGGTTTGTTGTCTATGGCCTTTGTTATGTTGAGGTAGGTTCCCTCTATGCCCACTTTCTGGAGAGTTTTTATCATAAATGGGTGTTGAATTTTGCCAGAAGCTTTTCCTGAATCTATTGAGATGATCATATGGTTTTTATTCTTCAGTTTGTTAATATGGTGTATCACATTGATTGATTCATGTATACTGAAGGATTCTTCCATCCCTCGGATAAATCCCACTTGATCATGGTGTATGATCCTTTTAATAGGTTATTGGATTCTGTTTGCTAGTATTTTGTTGAGGATTTTTGCATCTATGTTCATCAGTGATATTGGTTTGTAATTTTCTTTTTTTTGTGATATTTTTGTTTGGTTTTGCTATCAGGGTGATGGTGGCCTCATAGAATGAGCTTCAGAGTGTTCCTTCCTCTGCAATTTTTTGGAAGAGTTTAAGAAAGACAGGTGTTAGCTCTTCTCTAAATGTTTGATAGAATTCACATGTGAATCTATCTGGCCCTGGACTTTTGTTTGTTGGAAAATTTTTAATCACAGTTGCAATTTCATTACTTGTGATTGGTCTGTTCCTATTTTCTGTTTCTTCCTGGTTCAGTCTTGGAAGGTTGTACCTTTCCAAGTGTTTGTCCATTTCTTCCAGGTTGTCCATTTTACTGGCATATAGTTGTTTGTAGTAATCTCTTATGATCCTTTGTATTTCTTCAGTGTCAGTTGTAATTTCTCCTTTTTCATTTCTAATTTTATTGATTTGGATGCTCTCCCTTATCTTCTTGATGAGTCTGGCTAATGGTTTATTAATTTTGGTTATCTTCTCAAAGAACCAGCTTTTAGTTTTAATGATCTTTGCTATTGTTTCCTTCCTTTCTTCTTCATTTATTTCTGATCTGATCTTTATAGTTTCTTTCCCTAATTGCTTTAAGTGTAAGATTAGGTTGTTTCTTTGAGATGTCTCTTGTTTCTTGAGATAGTATGGCTATAAACTTCCCTCTTTAGAACTGCTTTTGCTGCATCCCATAGGTATTTGGTCATTGTGTTTTTGTTGTCATTTGTTTCTATGTATTTTTTAATTTCCTCTTTGAGTTCTTCAGTGATCTCTTGGTTATTTAGTAGCGTATTTTTTAGCCTCCATGTGTTCCTGTTTTTTAGTTTTTTTTTCTGTAATAGATTTCTAATCTCATGGAGTGGTCAGAAAAGATGCTTGATACATTTTCAATTTTCTTAAATTTACCAACGCTTGATTTGTGACCCAAGATGTGATCTATCCTGAAGAATGTTCCATGTGCACTTGAGAAGAAAGTGTACCCTGCTGCTTTCAGATGGAATGTCCAATAAATATCAATTAAGTCTATCTGGTCTAATGTGTCATTTAAAGCTTGTGTTTCCTTATTAATTTTCTGTGTGATGATCTGTCCATTGATGTACGTGGGTGTTAAAGTCCTCCACTATTACTGTGTTACTGTTGATTTCCCCTTTTATGGCTGTTAGCATTTGTCTTATGTACTGAGGTGCTCCTATGTTGGGTGCTTAAATATTTACAATTGTTATAGCTTCTTCTGGCATTCAGCCCTTGATCATTATGTAGTGTCCTTCCTTGTCTCTTGTAACAGTCTTTATTTATTTATTTATTTATTGCGGTACACGGGCCTCTTACTGTTGTGGCCTCTCCCGTTGTGGAGCACAGGTTCCGGACGTGCAGGCTTAGCGGCCATGGCTCACAGGCCTAGCCCCCCCGCGGCATGTGGGATCTTCCTGGACTAGGGCATGAACCCGCGTCCCCTGCATTGGCAGGCGGACTCAGCCATTGCGCCACCAGGGAAGCCCCAACGGTCTTTATTTTAAAGTCTATTTTATCTTATATGAGAATTGCTACTCCAGCTTTCTTTTGATTTACATTTGCTTGGAATATCTTTTTCCATCTCCTCACTTTCAGTCTGTATGTGTGCCTAGGTCTGAAGTGGGTCTCTTGTAGACAGCATATATGGAGGTCTTATTTTTGTACCCATTCAGCCAATCTGTGTCTTTTGGTTGGAGCATTTAATCTATTTACACTTAAGGTGATTTTTGACATGTATGTTCCTGTTACCATTTTCTTAATTGCTTTGGGCTTGTTTTTGTAGGTCTTTTTCTTCTCTTGCATTCCTGTATAGAGAAGTTCATTTAGCATTTGTTGTAAAGCTGGTTTGGTGGTGCTGAATTCTCTTACCTTTTGCTTGTCTGTAAAGTTTTTTTTTTTTTTTTTGTGGTACGCAGGCTTCTCACTGTTGTGGCCTCTCCCATTGCAGAGCACAGGCTCTGGATGCGCAGGCTTAGCAGCCATGGCTCACAGGCCCAGCCGCTCCGCGGCATGTGGGATCTTCCCAGAGCGGGGCATGAACCCGTGTCCCCTGCATTGGCAGGCGGACTCTTAACCACTGTGCCACCAGGGAAGCCCCTGTAAAGTTTTTTATTTCTCCATCAAATCTGAATGAGATCCTTGCTGGGTAGAGTAATCTTGATTGTAGGTTTTTCCCTTTCCTCACTGTAAATATATCCTGCCACTCTCTTCTGGCCTGCAGACTTCTGGAAAATCATCTGATAACCTTATGGGGATTCCCTTGTATGTTATTTATTGCTTTTCCCTTGCTGCTTTTAATATTTTTTCTTTGAATTTGATTTTTGTTAATTTGATTAATATGTGTCTCGGCACGTTTCTCCTTGGGTTTATCCTGTATGGGACTCTCTGCACTTCTTGGAATTGGGTGGCTATTTCCTTTCCCATGTTAGGGTAGTTGTGATTATAATCTCTTCAAATATTTTCTCAGACACTTTCTCTTTCTGTTCTTCTGGGACCCCTATAATTCGAATGTTGGTGCATTTAATGTTGTCCCAGAGGTCACTGAGACTGTTCTCATTTCTTTTCCTTTTTTTTTTTCCTTCTTTCTGCTCCTGGCAGTTATTTCCACCATTCTATCTTCCAGCTCACTTATTCGTTCTTCTGCCTCAGTTATTCTGCTATTGATTCCTTCTAGTGTATTTTTCATTTCAGTTTTTGTGGTGTTCATCTCTGTTTGCTTATGCCTTAGTTATTCTATGTCATTGTTAAGCATTTCTTGTATTTTCTCGATCCATGCCTCCATTCTATTTCTGACATTTTGAATCATCTTTACTGTCATTACTCCAAATTCTTTTTCAGGTAGGTTGCCTGTTTTGTCTTCATTTATTTGGTTTTATAGGTTTTTACATTGCTCCTTCATCTGTACCATATTTCTCTGTCATCTCATTTTTGTTCATGGGTGGGGCTGTGTTCCTGTCTTGCTGGTTGTTTGGCCTGAGGTGCCCAGCACTGGAGTTTGCAGGTCATTGGGTGGAGCTAGGTCCAAGAGACCTCCAGGAGAGCTCACACCAGTTAATATTCCCTGGGGCCTGATGTTCTCTGTTATTCCAGTGGCTTGGACTTGGCACTCACACCACAAGGGCTCAGGCCTGACTCCCGGCCTGTGATGAGACACAAACTTCACGTCCTCCTACTCTGCAATCTTTACTCCATCCCCCTGAACTTTGAGTTTCTAGGTGCAGTAAACTATGGCTGAATGCTATGGAAAAGATGGGAATATCATAGCTAGAGGAATGGGTGGGAACAGTGTTTTTATGAGAAGGCTAAATCTTCTTTTGATTGAGAAACTCTAAATAAAATGTGTCTTTGCGAGGGTCATATGTAAATGATAAGAAGAAAACAGCTAAGATTTGGAAGTGTAGGGGACCAGATTTTGCCACCCAAAACTATGTCTCTGGCATATCAATTATTTTAAGCTGGTTATTTTCTAAGAAACAGCAGATATGGGAAAAATTCTGAAAACCAAGGAGTTATCATTTTGTAAGAAACATTTACATTTGTAAGGGAAATCTTCATTTGTAAGGATGTCTTCCTAACTGTACCAAGATGAGGTGGATGACCAAATATCTAGAAATCTTATCAATGGAGAAGGCAATGACTTAAATTTGCATCACAATCTTATACTCATTTACTGTGGTTTTCCTGGTAGCCTCCCATAACTAACTCCACCCTCAATATCCTCTTGTCTTTAGCTGAGGATGGTATTTAAGGTGAGGGCTTTGGCCATTTTGCCAGTTACTCAGTTTTCCTGGGCCTTTCGCATGTTATTAAACGTTTATTAAACATTTAATGTTATTAATATACATGTATACATGGTTTTTTTTTTGTATACATTTTAAACATTTGATTTTCTCTTGTCAATCTGTTTCATGTCGATTTAATTCTTAGACTAGCTAGAAGAACCTAGAAGAGTAAA
The DNA here is from genome assembly GCA_004363435.1 of Platanista minor. NCBI lineage: Eukaryota > Metazoa > Chordata > Mammalia > Artiodactyla > Platanistidae > Platanista > Platanista minor. The sequence continues at coordinate 781 of RJWK010063543.1, read as the reverse complement.
GAAAAATTTCTTCTTCTCCAACAAAAGAAAAGAGAAAAGAGTTAGTGTTATAGGCCAAAGGTAGGAAGAGGCTTCACTTTCTAAAAACGAAAGTATCATCATAGGTGACAGAGAGGACAGTAGGAAATGGGGTCAGAGAAATGGGCCTGGATCAGATCACCAAGGGGCATAGGAAACATGATGAAGTGTTTGGACTTCGTTCCAAGTTGTTCTTTTTCATTTATGTGTCTACACAGATGCACATGTTCACATGCATCTCAATCACTATTGTCCTACCCCACTCACTTCTTTTCTCAGGTATTCACTATACCTCCCCAATTATTTTGGCAGTCAACATCTCTCCTCAGAAGAGGTAAAAAATAGAGGAGTAATTTAGAATTCAAACTTTGGAATCAGATACACCTGGATTCAAACTTTGTCTCTGACCTTTTTGGCAGCAGGATAATTTGGACTTTGGTCAAGGACCTTAACTCTTTAAGACAAGACTTTTCATGTGTAATATGAGAAAAGCAATATTTAATTTGTAGAATTTTTGCCAGACACAAACATGATAATATTACACACTACTTAAAAATAATGTGTAGGGGCTTCCCTGGTGGCGCAGTGGTTGAGAGTCCACCTGCTGATGCAGGGGACACGGGTTCATGCCCCGGTCCAGGAGGATCCCACATGCCGCGGAGTGGCTGGGCCCATGAGCCATGGCCGCTGGGCCTGCGTGTCCAGAGCCTGTGCTCTGCAACAGGAGAGGCCACAACAGTGAGAGGCCTGCGTACCGCAAAAA